>SNQJ01S0198464.1:0-17176 GCA_010110895.2 Picea sitchensis
AATTCCCATAATTGATGACCTTCTTTACCAACTCAAGGAGGTAAAGTTCTTCAACAAGATTGATCTAAAGTCTGGCTACCACCAGGTTCCCATTGAAACAACTGATTTATGGAAGACAACTTTCAAATCTAAATAAGGTCTCTCTGAATGGTTGGTCATGCCATTTGGCTTAACAAATGCACCAGTCGCTTTCATGAGGTTGATGGATGATGTATTGAGACCCTTCACCAACTCTTTTGTGGTGGTATATTTGGATGGCATCTTCATCTTCAACAAAACCTGGGAGGAGAACATGCGACATATTCAACAGGTTTTCAGCACTCTACGATAACACAAGCTATATGCCAACTTGGAAAAATACTCCTTTGGAATGAACATGGTCCAATACTTGGGCTACGCTGTTGATGAGCATGGGATACATGTTGATCCAACTAAGATCCAAGTCATATGTGACTGGCTAGCCCCAACCACACTAACCAAGCTTCAAAGCTTCTTGGGACTGACCAACCTCTACCGACGGTTTGTGTTGGGATTCTCCCATATTGTATGGGCCCTCAACCAAGTGACCAAGGGCAGTGGCAGGGAAAATTTCACGTGGGGGAAGGAACAACAACGAGCATTTAATGATATGAAGCATCGCTTGTGCTGATCTCCAGTACTCTCCTTGCCTGATCTGCAACAACCATTCGGTATTGAGACTGGTGCATCTAACTATGATGTAGGTGCAATTCTCACTCAACACAGTTGTTGGCACCAAGATGGAGTGGAAAGGAGAATGATCGTGGGAAATAAAGCGTGCACAAACGAAAGTAACAGCTAGAAAGTAACACAGCATGCGTGCATGCAAGAAAGCGTGCACAAGGAAAACGACAACTGGAGGAAGAACAACACGCGTGCATGGGAGGAATACCTAACGTCGGTAGGGTTAGGGTTTTGGTAATACATTGTAAAATGGTTGAAGAGCCCAATATATATAAATAGAGATACACATGTATCATAGAGAGGTTGATTCTCTTTTGTATTAGTTTAGTTTGTGTAATGCTCTACCGTAGCTATGTACGAGTTGATGTGTTATGTAATATGGTTATAAACCAATTTTGTAAGTTGTTGAGCTAGGAATAGAGGAAAGGAGGAAGATATGAGGATTAGATCACAGGCTGAGGAGCCTGGTGTGATCTAGTTCGCCTCATACAGATATTCCCCATCATAGGGAATTGTAAGCGTGCGACGTTGGAGATGTAGAACTACCATAATAAAAGGGCCAAGAGCCAAATCTTTGTGGACGTAGCCCATGAGGGGGTGAACCACAGTAATATATGTGTAATATGATGAATGCATGTATATCTTTATTTTCTTTCAACAGATAATTGTTATGGTTAATGAATGAGTTAATGCATTGTTATGGAATATGATTGTGTTGTTCGGGGAACTAAACCATGAAGGGTAGATGCAACCCCGTCAGTACTAGTAGATTGCAGTCATAATTCATAGTAGATGGATCTTATTAACAATCCCCTATCCCATACTCAATCCTAGGCTGTAAACACCTAAGTCTTATAGACACCCATTTAAAGCTATCTCAGGTGAGACTGCACAATGCACTCTGTACACTGTGTTGCCTTCTGGTTTACCAGGAGGGCCGATAGTTTTAGAGGCTTTGTTGGAAACCTGAAAGACATAAAACCTGGGTCAATAACTCAGATAGTAAAAGGAAGCAGTTAAAACCCAACAAATGGTTATGTTGTCGTGTTAGAAGGAACAAGAGAGGACTGAGTAGACGAGATAGATTGAACGAGAAAAGAATGAGCAAAACAAGAAGACCAATGAGCCATTAGAAGGGAATGTTGAGACCTTGGAACCCCACGAAAGCAGAAATTGAAGGTTGGTTGAGAACCAAAGAGCTAGAGTTTTCCCAGAAAGACAATAGAAACCCTAGACTCACACCTCGCAAATATCTAGATAAATACGTATTTACTGATTTACATGAAGTCTTTTTCTATGATTTTCCGCATCTACTACAGGAGTGGATACTAAGGTTGAAGGATAACCACGCGACGAACTAGATCCGACAGCTAGATTGGACCCAGGTACAGATTGAGCAGTTACAATAGGTGAACAACAAATTCACCCGCGCAGTAGACTTTTGGCTTGACAATATTGTGGTAGGTTTCATCACCGAATTTGCAGTTGACACAGTGAAGTCATACAATGCAGCAGGGAAAGAATTTCTACGTGGACCTTGATAAAGGTACATTCAATCCCTATATACTTCTATTAATATATTGCAATATAAAAAAGGTGTAATGACAATGGAATTAGACTGCTAAACTTCCCTGCGTGCATGGGGGAAGGGGGGGAAACACTGACAGAGAGAGGATAAATGGAAGGAGGTGAGGAGAAAGGAAAGAAGGAAGAGGAATGATTGGACCTGATCATGATGGATGATGACCAACTCAAGTGGATCTCGGCGTCATCGGGAACGACGTGTAGCGGAGTACCCTACCAATATAAGGTGAATACCAAGAAGAGAGCCGTAGTCACGGGGGAAGGCTTGGCGAGCGATGAGGAAGAGGTAGAGGATCTTTGGGCTGTGGAGCATATTAAGGAAATCCTGCACACAACGTACGAGAGGAAGACGAGAGGACCAAGAGTAGCAGGAGAAGGCAACCATCCTATCCATATTAATGTCAGTGTGGAACCCACAAACCCATGTGCGACTAATACACCAAAGACAACACAATTGTTTAGAAAACCGAAGTTCGGAGGAAGTCCGACAGCAAGAAGTACATCTACACTAGGAGAAACAACTGGAGGAGCCAGTTCAGGAAGCACTAGTCAAGTATCTACACTGCGCGGAGGAGGAAGTAGTTCAGTATTCAAAATGGTAGGACACGATCCCCCTATTAGATTACCATAATTTCGAGGAGAAGAAGTAGAAGACCAGGAGAAGCATTTGTTCATTTGTGAAAAGATCCGGGAGGAAAAACATATCACTGATGAGGATACCAAAATCGCGCAGCTAGAGATTACGCCAAGATAATGCGCACTAGACTGGTACATGAGTCTAGACACAAACAGTGCCCCTAGGACGACGAGAACACTGGAAGACATTAAGAAGATATTGATTAATGAGTTCCAGAAGCCGATATCAGAGGATCAGTACATGAACGAGATGATCGAGATAAGACAGAAACCAAGAGAGTCAGTATGGGAGATCGACCAGAGATTCAAGAGACTAAAGGGAAAACTAAAATACCTTATGACCGAGATGCAGCATCGACACCTGTTTTTCAACTCACTACTCCCACACTTAAAATATCCCCTACGACAACAAAAATTTCAAACATAGGCAAAGGATCTGCATGCGGCCTTGCAACTGGGAGAGAACCAGTACCAGCAGACGAACCCAACTATTGAGGGATTGAAGGAGGATTTGAAGAATCTAACATTTCAGATGAACCAGAATAAGAATAAGGACAAACGAGAAGTTGTTTGGTGCACTGCATGTAGGACGGAAGGACACCACAAGAATGAATGCCCAATATTCGCACAGTATATGGCAACAGGTATGCCAAATCTGCTACCACAGGAAGGATTATGGTGCGAAATATGAAAGAAACTGGGTCATGACCCTTATCACTGCAAGATGATGAAGAAATACCAGATAGTTCCGAAGAATTCATATTGCACCTTTTGTAAGTCAGTAGGCCACGACAACAAAGATTGCAGAACTATGGATTTGATGTGAGAAAGAACATCAGATGCATACAGGGTACAGGTCAAAACGATGACTGGGAAAGCAGTGCCACAGTTCAATCAAACCCTAGCTCCATACAATATTGCGCATCAACCATACAACAACGTGCAACCACAGTATAACCCGACACAACCCCAGTACAATACCGCACAGTATAATCAGGCACCACAGTATAACGCGTCGAGAGGTGACTGAGCAGGCTACTGAGGAGGAGGACGAGCCAGAGGAGGTTTTGGACGTGGTAGAGGACCCGTCACATGTCACAACTGTCAGTAACTGAGACATTATGCATAAGAATGTCCACTTCCACCAACAACTTGTATGTATTGTCGCGCATCGAACCATGATACAAGGGAATGTCTGACATTACTAGTAAATATTTAGGAAAAAAGGAACCAGAACAATCAGAATGTCCAGTAGATTTCAGCCGAAGCTATGGATGGCAGACATAACATCAATATAGTCACTCGTGGAGGAACAAAAACAGGAAATGACACAGTACGACAGGAACCAACATAGAATCAATGGGTAAAGAAGAACACCGAACCAAGAAAGTAGTTCGATGCACCAAAAGAAAAGGATACTTTTAAGGAAGCTAGACAAGAATTTCAGAAGGAGGACACAATGTCGACTTCAACTGCGCAACCTTTCAAGGAAGCCCCAGAATATGAGATGTCGCCATCATTGGATCATACCAACGGAATGCAACCCAAGGGACAAGTAAATACAATGAAAGGCTTTTTGCAATCATGTGTGAAAGTATTAAGTGATCCTTCATCTGTGAAAATATTGCAAAACATACTAGAGATATGTAGCAGCGAGACGGAAGAAAAACTAGAACCAAAAATTGTCAATCACCTACACACCAGAAGAAGAACAAGTAGGGAATTTAGACTAAATGCTAACATTGGAGATTTCAACATGGGAGACATTATACTAGACCTAGGATCTAAAGTGAATGTGCTACCCAAGAAGACTTGACAATGCATGGGAGAGCCAACACTGGGATACTCAAATGTTTAATTAAAACTAGCAAACCAACATAGAATCCTACCAATAGGTAGACTGGAAGGAGTGACAGTAGATCTTGATGGAATGTGAACTGAAGCAGACTTTGAAGTCATTGAAATAGTGGACGACACAACACCTTATCTGGCACTGCTTGGTCTAGATTGGGCATTTTACAACCAGACCATAATCAATTTGAAAACCAGGAAAATGACATTCTAATCTGGAGAATACAGGGTCATAGCACCACTGGATCCATCAAAATGGGAGAGGTTCATAGAACCCACTTGCCTGGACTTAGAAGAGATCGACCAGTTGTACAAAACAACTACGCGCGATGAGGATTATGTAAACCCAACTGCAGATGGAGTAATCAGTTGGCGAAGCATTACTTCATGTGCAACAGAATTAGACACCGGGTTAGAAAACTGGCAGTAGATACTACATGAAGTATCCATGCAAAGATGTGCAAGAATAGACCGTGCAGTAAAATGGGTAGGCACAGAAATCAGAGAACCACCCAGTTTCCACGGACTAAATGATTTGGAAACATTCTTGACACAATACGAAGATGAAGTCTTAGAAAACCAGCGACTGTTATCACTTGACTTAGCACTCAAGGCCACACCCACAAGATGGTGGGGTGCGCATAAAGAGACCATTACAGACTGGTATTAATGTAAGCGACTACTGCGCATACGGTTCGACGCAGAATGGGAATACAACAAACAACAAAAAATACCAAGGACAAGAGGCACCAGAAGAACACTTGGCGAAGTGAAAAATGTTGTGGAAAATGACACCACCATAGGAATGGCCTCATCACTTCATACATACTTTAGATGGCATACCAGCGAACTGGTACACAAACTAGGAATTGCGCAAAGGAACTAGAACATGGAGGACATTACAACAGAACTTCACAATCACTTTCTCATTTGAGCATGAGAACCCCAACATAGACGCAACTGTCAAACGAATCAGAGGAGTAATATTCATCGAAGAACCGGAAATAGAATTTATCATAGAGGAGCAACAACGGAATAAACAGAGAGTCAAGGAGATACTTTCATGTTATCATGTATAGGAGGAAGCACCGGATGAAGATGACCCACGCAACATTCAGATCGAAGAATTAGAAGGTGAAAGATATTTGAAAGGACCACCCACAAAATCAAAAGTCATTGTCGTGCCAATCAAGGTAAAGAAAGTTAACATTGGGATAGATGAACAGCCCAAAATGGCCAACATTGGAGACTAATGGGATGAGAAAACAATATAAATCATAACAGAATTGTTGCGTGAATATAGCGACCTTTTTCCCACAACATTTACAGAGATGAAAGGTATAGCAGGAGAACTGGGAGAAATGAAGATACCACTCAGACCTGAAGAGAGACCTATAAGACATCGACCCTATAGACTGAACCCCATATATAAACAAAAATTTAAAGATGAGATCGAACGGATGCTCGAAGCAGGCATCATTGAACCAGTTGAGGAATGAGAATAGATAAGCCCAATGGTAGTACGGGACAAGAAACAAGGAAGAGGGATGAGGATATGCATCAACTTGAGGAAGTTGAACGATGCATGCCTACACGACCCATTCCCTACATCGTTCACGAATGAAGTGTTAGAGAATGTGGGGGGACATGAAGCTTACTCATTCACTGATGGATTCTCAGGCTACCATCAGATTAAGATAGCATAGGAGGACAGACACAAGACCACATTTGCGACGGAATGGGGATATTATCAGTACACGGTCATGCCATTTGGACTGAAGAATGCACCCACAATATTCACCAAAGTAGTCATCACAACATTTAAGGAATTCATCCATCAGTTTCTCGAAGTATACCTAGATGACTGGACAGTTTATAGTCTGTTGAAAAACCATGTGGAAGTACTACGGCTAATGCTAGAGAGATGTAGACAATGCCAGATATCACTGAACATCAAGAAATGCATATTTGGAACACCGTTTGGGATACTATTGGGCCATATAGTATGCAAACAAGGCTTGTTAGTGGATCCGGCCAAGATCGACGTCATTGTTAACTTACCCGAACCAAAAACAATCCTACAGCTAAGAGAAACCTTAGGACACACATGATACTACAGGAAGTTCATCAAAGGATATGCACAGATCACAGTCCCAATGGAAAACATGTCAAGGAAGGATTCAAAGTATCAATGGAACGACGAGTGTCAACACAGTCTGGATACCCTAAAGGAAAGGATGGTTTTCGCGCTGATATTAGTATTTCAAGACTAGGAAAAGACATTCCATGTGCATGTAGATGCATCATCGATAACACTGGGAGCTATCTTAGCGCAACCAAGACCAAGAGACTTGGATCATTCGATAGCGTTCGCAAGCAGAAAGCTATCTGAATCGGAACAAAATTATAACACGACGGAAAGAGAAGGCCTATCTATGGTCTATGCACTACAGAAGTTCAGAAATTACCTATTGGGGAAACACTTTAAGATGTTTACAGATCACTCAGCCCTGAAATACCTAGTCAACAAGCCAATGTTGGGAGGGAGAATCTGTCGATGGTTACTACTATTTCAAGAATTTGATTTTAAAGTAATAGTTAAACCAGGGAAATTGAATGCAAGACCTGACCACCTGTCCAGGGTCACAAATGCAGAGGAACCTACGAATCTAGAAGACACTTTTTTAGATGCACAGTTATTCTCAGTACAGATTGTTGATGACTACTTCACAGAGATCATCCAGTACTCAAGCATAGGTACTGCGCCGCAAGAATATACCACCATTCAGAAGAAAAACCTGGTAGTCTGCGTAGCTGACTATCAACTGATTGCAGGACACCTATACAAAATGGGTGCATACAACATCTTGCGAAGGTACGCATTAGAGCACGAACAACCAAGAATTTTAGCAGAATCCCACGAGGGAATCGCAGGAGGGAATTATGCAGGAAAATATACCATGCAGAAGGTACTATGCGCAGGACTATGGTGGCCAACGATTCACAGGGACTCGAAATAATATTGTCAAAGATGTGATGTTTTTCAAAGGATAGGCAAACCCAACAGAAGGGACAAGATGCCACTACGACCACAAGTAACATTACAGGCATTTGATAAATGGGCAATCGACTTTGTGGGACCAATTAACCCACCAACCAAAAGAACAAGGGCAAGATAAATTATCACCACGATGAAATACCTAACAAGATGGGTGGAAGTTGCACTAATAAAAGATTGTAGCGTAGAGACAGTTGCACACTTCTTGTTTGACCAAGTCATCACTATATTTGGCTGCCCAATAGTTTTGATGAGTGACCAAGGCACACACTTCATAAAAAGCACCATCCGCGCACTAACTGAAGAGTTTGAAGTTCATCACCAGAAGAGCACACCGTATCACCCACAGGCAAATGGCATAGTAGAAGACTTCAACAAAATTCTGGAGAACGCACTAACAAAGATCTGTAACGTCAACAGAGACGACTGGGACCTCAAAGTACTAGCAGTATTATGGGCGTATAGGACCACGTGCAAAAATTTGATAGGTCACACACCATTCAAGCTAGTCTATGGCCAAGAAGCAATAGTGCCATTAGAATTTTTAGTACCCAGCTTACGCGTAGCAGCCATCACACAGATGACAAAATGAGGCACAGTACATGAAAGACTGAATCAGTTATTGTCAATGGAGGAAGACCGAATCCTGGCAGGATTCCATCAACAAGTGCAGAAATCAAGAGACAAAGCTTGGCACGATCGACACATCAAGAAGAAAATGTTTAAGGAAGGAGATCTAGTATTTCTCTACGACAACAAGTCGTTTCATCACCTGGGGAAGCTCATAATGCATTGGTTAGGACCTTACGAGGTAAAATCTATCACGGACAGAGGAGTTGTATAGTTAAGAGATTTAACAGGTGTAGACCTCAGAGGAATGATCAACAGGAGCTGACTGAATCTGTACAAAGACATTCGACCACCCACCGCGCAGTAAAAAAAATAATAATAATAATACTAATAATATATTTTTAAAATAAAAAAGAGAACAAAAAGGAAACAAGACTAAAAAGCGTGCAACATGTCGGAGAGAGAAAGGACGCATGACGTTCGAAATACAAATTCGGAAAAGGCACGAACAACGATTACATACAGAGGAAAAACAAGAAGGAAACAAAAAGTCGACAAAGGCAGTATGACAGGACAACACTAAGCGAAATTAAAGGACGGTAAGGACCAATGGGACATCACATTAAAATACGCCAACATGAGACGGAAAAGAAAACGCAATGGAAAGTACAAAATTGCCGCATATGCATTGAATCCATAGTTATGAGGCATTAAACACATAATGGAGGAAGCATCCTAGACAAGCATTGTGACCAGCCCATACAACACACGAGCATGGGAACAACTGGTCTATTCGTGAAAGGAACACAGAGAGAGAACAATAGTAGCCGGAACGACCAGAGTGAGACCACAGAACTCCCAAAAATTATTCAAACTTAGCAAACGTTCAACAATCACCACTATGGCACCACCGAAGCCTGCAGAACCAAGTCAAACATCCAGACCAACCAGGGTACAAACTAGGTCATGAGGACTGCTAGAAGAGAACGAACAACAATAACTGAAGATCGTCGACATCGACAAAATCCCATCCCCCAAGAGGACACCATTGAACTCTACACCGATACTAGAAGAAATTCAGCAGCCACGAGAAGAGGCCATGAAAGTGGATACGCCAACAACGCCGCAGGTGCCTCAGAATGAGGAAGTGGAAAACCCACATGAAGTGCAACCAAAAAGCACCAAAGCAGCCCTGGAGGTTAACAGAATGACAAAAAATATGGAAGCACCAGCGCCACTAGCCGAGTCGCAAACGACCATCTCAGGTCAACCAGTAGAGGAGATCATTGCCAATGCCTCAGCTTGGCTAGAATGGCTGATGGGGGAACAACCGGAAGTTGTTGGAACTTCAAACTAGCCACTGCAATAGGAAGACATAATTCAGATACCGAGCTCACCCCGTAAGAAACTTGCAACGTAAATTATTCTACCACACATACCAGCTGGAGTACAGGTAGAACCGGAGCTACTGGGTCATTTGGGAAAGCTCAAGTATTTTGACCATGACATATTAGATGAAACCAAGTTCTTGGAACTTTCACAGAGGGTCCTCATGCAGACCATAACCGTAAACCAACTTGGAGAAACGATTAGCCAGCCACACCAGTGGGCAGCTGGGCTGGACAGAACAGGAATCTTAGGTTTGTTGAAGCTACCACATTTTGGCAGAGGCTAGTACACGACAACATGCGTCAAGTAGTTGTTAGCAGTCACACATGGAGGGTACATATGGCTGGACAAACCCGTCCCCATAACTGTTGAGCTTATCGCAGAAATCACAGAGTTACCAACTCGGCGTATGGATCACGCATTGATTCTGGACGACAAATCCAAGGAAAAAGCATTGGCATAATAAATGAAGAATAAATATGGCACCGCCAGAGGGACGAGGGGCATCATAATCAAACAAATCAACAACGTAGCTACACAACTAGGCACAAAGATCTTAGCTTGCAAATTGCTCTGAAAATTCCGCAGAGAGGAAGTACCAGCAGAAGTCATTACAGTTGCAGCTCAGTGTGCAGAAGGCACCTCTATGAGTCGAGCGCCATATCTATTGAACTTATTTCAAGAGGAATGCAAGGATGCGCAGGACCTGGGCACAAAGTTTCATTACTCGTGGTTGATTACTCTAATACCCTTCATGGGATGGCGAGAACTAGGGTATGTGGTCTTTTCTACCAGACCACAACCATCGGGAGTGAGATACCTTCTGTTGAGATCTGGGCCGCAGTCCAGGCATAAGAGGGAGAACGAGGTCATATTCAAAGCATACCTACGGGACATATAGGAAGCTATCAACCAATCATGGAGAATAACACCAGAGGCTATCGCGCAATATGCGGACATCGCCAATTTCCAGGCCACAAGATAGACAATGTGGATACAACCAAGGTAGGACCCAGATAAATAGTGGCTACAAATGCGCTATTGTATCACAGAGGGTGATATTGATATGGTCATCTGCAAATGGCCTAATGAATGGAGGATCCACACCATTACCCAGGAAGTGCCGGAAACAACAATAGAAGCAGAGGCAGAACAGGCGGAAACACAACCTCCGAAAATCCAAGGGCCAAAGAAACCATGAGCGGGCCAAGGCAAGCCGAATTAGGCAGACGAAGGGTCCAAGCAGACAGGGACCCAAAAGGGGAAGAACGGAACTACACAGCTAACCAACTAATAGTCGAAACAAGCTAAGGGAGCGAGGGAGACCGCCCCAAACCCCATCACACAGGAATCAGGGGGGAATAAGAGACCAGTTGCACAGGAAGGAGGCACGCACAAGAAATCAAAGGCGCAATGAGCATCACCAGACTATACAATCACGGAGGACGACGGGGAAATTATTGCCAGAATTGTCCAGGATTTCTTAACAGAAGATTTCGATCATGCAGCGCATCACAGGGATAAACTGCAGAAAGAGATGGCAGAAATGGGACAGTTCCTCAAGAAATTCAGGGAATCACAAATTGCAAGTAGTAGCAGAGGCACAAAGCCACTGAAAACATAGGACAAAGAAAGAGTGGAGGTAGAAGAACGAGACCCATTCCACCCCATTCCACATGAAAACACAATGATTTACATCAAACCTAACATGCTGGACATGGATGAAATCGTCGAATAGACACCTCTGAAGGATTTGGACCACATCCAGTTAGTCTTGACACGGATGCCATCAAGGGCACTACAAAAATTACAGGTTAGTGTCGACCACGAGGTACAGTCTCATGCACATAAAAACTTAGTCGAGCTACAACAAGCAACAAAGAAGCGCGAGGTGCTGGAAAAAGTCCATGAGTAGGCCAAGCTCGAAACTCAGGAGGTAAAAGAATGCAGCAATGAACTGGAACAAAGAGTGGGAGGATTTTTTGAGAAACTCCCAAGCACCACGCAATAGAATGAACTCCCGGTAGTAGGAAAGATTGACTAGATTGCATATGCAATTGATCAATATTAGAAGAAGATCGAGAATCTTCGCGAACATCTCACACCAACCAATCCACCGGCAGTGAAGGAGAAAAGGAAGCAGGAAGCAACAATGCAACTACAGGATATGGAACAACAGGTTATCACAGTAGTTGAATTGCTCAATAAAGAAATGCAACTTTGGACAAGGTTGGAGGAGGATCCACAGGTCCAACGTTGGGACAAGGAAGAGGAAAGGATCAATGCAACGATCCAAGAACTCAAATAGAGGTAGAAGACCATACCAATCCCAGAACAAGTCAAAGGGACGCAGGAGATAAAGAAGATGCAAGAAGAACTTATCACTGCGCAAACACATAAACATAAGTGTCAGGCTCAAATAGAGCCACTACATGAATGGGTAGCATAAATACTCGCACAGGCAGAAGGAGCTAAAAAACAGATAGCATAGACCCAGACTGAATGTGCAGGATTGTTGATCGATGAAGTGGAAGTTTAGGTAGTAGACACCATCAAGGAAAAGACCACGCGGGCACTGACAAAAGCAATAGATCTCAAGGAAAAGTTCCAGACGATCACTAAGGAGATCGAAGAAGCTCAGAAGGATTAGGTGACTCGGCACAAGTCACATGTCAGTGTTGGGGGCCTGTTGGCACTAGGAAAAAGTGGAAAGGAGGATGATCATGGGAAAGAAAGTGTGCAGAAACAGAAGTAACAACTGGAAAGTAACACAACATGCAAGAAAGCACGCACAAGGAAAACGACATCTGGAAGAAGAACAACACACATGCATGGGAGGGAGACCTAACGTTGGTAGGATTAGGGTTTTTCTAATACCTAGTAAAATGGTTGAAGATACTGATATATATAAATAGAGATACACAGGTATCATAGAGAGGTTTATTCTCTTTTGTATTAGTTCAGTTTTTGTAATGCTCTACCGTAGCTATGTATGAGTTGATGCGTTATGTAATATGGTTATGGACCAATTTTTTAAGTTATTGAGCTAGGAACAGAGGAAAGGAGGAATATATGAGGATTAGATCACAGGCTGAGGATCCTGGTGTGATCCAGTTCGCCTCAGATAGATCTTCCCCATCAGATGGAATTGTAAGCAGGCGACGCTGGAGATGCAGAACTACCATAATAAAAGGGCCAAGAGATAAATCTTTGTGGACGTAGCCTAGGAGGGGGTGAACTACGGTAATATCTGTGTAATCTGATGAATGCATGTATATATTTATTTTCTTTCAACAGTTAATTGTTATGGTTAATGAATGAGTTAATGCATTGTTATGGAATATGATTGTGTTGTTCGGGGAACTAAACCATGAAGGGTAGATGAAACCCCATGAGTACTAATAGATTGTAGTCATAATTCGTAGTAGATGGCTCGTATTAACAATCCCCTATCCCATACTCAATCCTAGGCTGTAAACATTTGAGTCTTACAACCACCCATTTAAAGTTATCTCGGGTGAGACTGCGCAGTTCACTCTGTACACTATGTTGCCTTCTGGTTTACCAAGAGGGCGGATAGTTTTAGAGGCTTTGTTGGAAACTAGAAAGACATGAAACCTGGGTCAATAACTCAGACAGTAAAAGTAAGTAGTTAAAACCCAACAACGGTCATCACGTGGCATACCATAGTGAGACACTCTCAGATATTGTCCGGAAATACCCCATTTATGGCAATGAAATGTATTCCATTGTACATTCCTGTCGTCAATGGAAACATTACATTCTAGGAAAGGAGACGATCATCCACACTGATCACAAGCCTCTACAGTTCATACAGACACGGGGGAAATTGCAGAATGACCACCATAAGAAGTGGTCCACCTACCTGCAACAGTTCCATCTCAAAATCAAGTATAAGACAGGGATCACAAATCGTTTCCCTGACTGCCTCATTCGACCTCTCGTGGCTGCACTCACCACTGTGTTCCATTCTTCTAGACATGAGGCATCTAAGAGGCCCCAACTTTATCAACAAGATTCGGACTTCGCCACCACCTATCATCTCTTGGGTACAAGCGTGAATGTCACTGATTTTCACATTCAAGACAAATTGTTATGCCATCTGGGCCATCTCTGTGTTCTTGCAAGCGAGCATGCAAAGATGATTTGGGAATCCCACTACAGTTGGATGGAAGGACATTTTGGCGTGGAGAAAATTGTGTCAATTCTACAGAAACATTTTTATTGGCCAAAACTTCGACAAGATGTCAGCGAGTATATCAGATCTTGCACTGTCTGTGCCATTTACAAGCCAACCATCAATAAGAAAGTCTTATACACCCCTCTTCCTAATCCCGATAAACCTTGGGAATCCATCTCAATGGATTACATGTCTAGCCTTCCGCCCACCAAGCAAGGCAATGATTGTGTATTTGTGGTCATTGATCAGTTTTCGAAGATGGCCATCCTCACATCCTACAAGAAGAACATCATAGCGACAGATACTTCCAAGATCTTCTTCAAACGAGTGTGGGTCCATTTTGGGATACCACAGACTATCATCTCTGATCGGGACAACAGGTTCCTCAACACATTTTGGTCGAGTATATGGTCACTATTGGACACCAAGCTCACTAAATCCACTGCTTTCCACCCCCAAATAGACGTCCAAACAGAGGTTGTTAATCAGATGATTGTGCACATTGTGCGCATGTACAAATCTAAGAATCTGCATACATGGGATGAGAGTATCCCCTATGTTCAACATAGTTACAACAAGTCTCTCCATAGCTCCACCATCCATAGACCATTTCAGGTGGGGTTGAGATTCCAACCCTTGGGTCCCATTGATGTTGCACTACCTCTTGCAACCACACAGATAGACTCTTCCCATTTTCAGTCTGAGACTGACAAAGCCACCAGATTCATTGAGCAAATTCAACACATCCGCCAACAAGTCCATGAGATTTTTCAGAAAGCCAATGCTAAGTAAAAGAAGGGCCATGATCAACAAAAGGTACCGCACTAGTTTTAGGTTGGAGACAAGGTCTGGTTACATTTGCAGAAATAGCATCTTACAGGGCCCCATCAGAAGCTCCACCCACTTCGCTATGGGCCTTACACTATCACCTAGGTTGTGGGTAGAAATTCTTTTGAGATCAGCATTCCACCCTTCTTTGGCTTGCACCCAGTGTTCAATGTGGACCTCCTTCAGCCATATTTTCCACCATTATTGGACACCTCAGAGATCCCAGAACAAATCAAACCAACAGATCTCAACCTTGGCTGCATGAAACATGCATCCACTGATCAGATAGTGGACACACATGTCAAGGGCACTCACCAGCAGAGGATCCACCTTTATCGTGTTGTCAAGGCAGGGCAGCTCCTACACCAAGGAAAGTGGCTCACTCGGGGCCAAATTCAAAATAATTTTCCTCTCTTGATGGGGGAACTCAATGCAATGGAGACCATTTCTTCCTAAGGGGGGAGGACTGATCCAGGTGGATATGGTGGCCACCCACCTATTCCAACTGGCTCCTCTTGACAATTTTTAGTTAAGCATGTTCTTTTGTACTTCTTTGTAATTGTGTATTCTACACTTCTGGGGTTGTTTGAATCCCTACGCATCTTCCTAGAGGATATAGGTGGCCTGCCACCTAATCCAACTAGATTATTTTGGATGTTTTCTTGTCATCACATCTTTTTGTACTTCCAGGGTCGTTTTGGGGTCCTAAATGCTTTTTTTTTTGCTTGCCACAGTCAAACTATAGACAGAGTCATAGTTTGATAGCGTAATGTGTAGTTACTGAAAATACCTTTCCAACGGGCTATCACGCACCTAAAATGGAGGTCGTATTCAAAATTTACAACCCCAGGAAGTTGAGGTACCAACTTACCCATAGGGGCCCACATGAATTTTGGTGTTTCACCTCCTAGGATTAGATTTTTGGATGTCTAGGGTTTTTACATTCATGAGTAATATTAAAAAGGCCTCTGGAGCCTCATGGTAACAATTTTTCTTAGACAGATGCGCGTAGCAGCCACATCTCTTCTCAGAGATAGCTACCACCATTCGAGCAAGTTGTTTCAATTCTGCAGTTTTATAGTTTCAGTCTATTTCATTTATTCAATAGAAGATATTGTTCACTGGATATCTGTGTTGTTCTCCATATCTCTGCGTTTATTGTATTCATTTTGTTAATCAGTTCGTTCCACTCCTAAATCCAGATCAAGTAATGAAACTGTAGGCCAACCATGATGATGGTTGCAGGTTGGTTGACAATGTATTGCAAACCATCATTAACAGGGACCTCTGGATGGAGTGAGACATGAGGTGGGACATGGACACCTGAAATATTTTTATGAGGTTGGTAAGGGGGTCTTTGTGGTCTAGGATGTGGCTAGAACACTCCTTGACCCACCGGGTTGAAAAACCCAGCTTGAAATAGCTGATTCAACTCTTGAGGATCAACATCAAAGTGAATGGAGAATATAGGTCCCTTATTGCCTCTTTGCCAAAAAATATTTCTACCCTTGCCTTTTGCATGTCTTCCTCTGCTAAAGAAACTCATTGTCTACAAGCAAAACTTAGATCAGAATATAGAACGGGAAAGACTAACCAACCATCAATTAACTTTGTCTAAAGATAAACTCAAAATATTGGCTCTTATTATTTAACACACATGCATGCATGCCTTTAATCCATTACTCTGTATACAATAATCATAGTCATTCTGCCAATTAAAATCCACAATCATCATTCTCTAGAACATGGATATTCAATGAAATTATGGGATGTGATTTGGATTTATAATGAACGAAAAGAGTTATTTATGAAAAGGAAATAAATGATTACTATTCTCATTAAAACTCATTATTAACAAATCCAATTAAATAATCATGCCATCTTCATACTCAACTGTAAGTCTTGTTAATAATGCTCATTGTTCTAATTCCGAACTTCCTTTTCCAATTACAGAGTTTCTATAAAATCATATTTCTTTTGGAACAAAACATGGAAAAATAAATTGATTTTGGGAAAAAATAAGGGCTTTATAATTTGCGTAAAATGAAATTATGGAGGGAAATGATAATGATCAATGGTCTTTTCACATACAAATATCATCCATCAAACATCAACAAATGTGATCAATTCAAACCTAAAAATAAAACTATGTATTTGTCATTTGTATTCTTGAGAGTTAAGTTCATTAAAATATATCAACAACAGTTTGAAAATTCTTTTTATAATTTCCTGTAGAAAGAATCATATTTAAATTTTCGAAATTTATCCATTTGATCCCTATTTTGCAAAATAGTATAACCATAATAAAATAATGAATCCATCCCAGGGCACAAAACTATTCCCATTTTTATGTTGAT
>SNQJ01S0198465.1:0-17176 GCA_010110895.2 Picea sitchensis
AAGGGACCCAAGTCCCCTTTCTTCTTTGTGTCTTTGGATTTCATCAATCAGATCAGCTTATACATTGGTGATATTGGTCCATTTACATTTGTTTTTCATTTTCCCATATGCTCTTAGTTTTAATTAGTTGTAGTTTGTTTTTGATTATTGTTTTATTATTTCTTTCTCTAACCTTTTACCTTACAACTGTCATGCCTAGCAGAGTCCAACTGGGCATGTAAGCACTCTTAATTTGCTCATCAAGTGGCGAATTGGGTGCAAACAATAGTGAATGAGATTGGGGCTCCCATGGACCATAAAGAAAATATGTATAAGAATTAAGTTCATAGAAAGAAAAAAGTGGGCGACGGAAGACATCAAGACCTGGTAAGAAGAAAAAGGAAATTATTAGTCTTCGGTTAAACCTTTCTATTTAAAGAGGTAGAGTAACTGGATGAAGAGTTTGATAAAGATAGAAATATGTGATCAATATGAATTTACTATGATGGTATCTCATGTTTTTCACTTTCTTGCTGATGTCCTTTTATGGCTTTCATCGACAGTTATTGGAACCGTCTCAACTGTCATTTTCCCTTCATCGATAAGTTTGTCGCCAACCTTTTTAAACCACTCCTCTATGTATCTCCTCATTGGCACCAAGTTGATTTCATGCCATATTTTTATATTGACGAGCTCTCCTTCCAATTCCCTTAGATCACTATAAATATTTTGCAAAGCTTCTTCAATATCTTGATTTTTAGTCGAATAGTCGACTAGCTAGTTTTCCATGTCATCTTCACTATACTTAAGAATCCCATAGAATTTTTCAAATGATCACCCTTTAAATATCTCAACTTGTACCTAAAATTCTTTCTTGGTTAATAACAACGAGTTGAGTATCAATTTGGGGTCTTGAACCTCATTGGTGATCCTAGCTAGGTCTATCTCAGTCATCTTTTTGAATAATTCCTCTCTTCTGGTTATGGCATGGTTGCATGATTGGACAATAATATTCAGGTTCTTAACCTTTTCATTCCATCATGTGTTTAGTTGTTTTATTTGGTTCAGAGAAGGGAGATCCTCCTCTCTTCTTCTCAACTCTGTCATATTGGTAACTTTAAAACCAAAGGGTACAACCGCATTAAGGTAAAAACCTTCCTAGTTTTTCAGATAAATATTCATGAAAAGCGTCTGCTCTCATTCCAAAAGAGACCATGCTCTTTGACATCTCCCAAGCCTCTGTAATTAATTCCATTCTTTTATTCATATTATTCTCCACATATTCCCAAGATAATCTGAGAAGGCTTGTCGATCCTTTTAATTTTGTTGTAGGTGTGGTAGGCTCGATCATTGCTAAAGGACTAGAAAGTACTGGAAGAGGCATTAAAGTTTCCTCTAATTCTTTGATTCATTCCTTTAACCTGACATTCTCTGCTTCAAGGAATCCAATAGAATTATCTAGAGCATGTCCAGTTTCTCAGTGAATTTGGGAAATTTGGGAAGGTTGCATGTTCCGTAGGTTAATCTTTGAATGAGATTTACCCTTTTTATTATTTACATCTATTTTCCCAATAATCAAAATTTTGGACTCGATGTCAAAAACAACGCTCTGAAATACAAAAAGATCTTCTTCATCGAAGGTCTTGCTCTCAATTATTTCCATCTGAGGATTCTGGTGAGCAGTGGTCTCTAGTTGGTAGACATTGGGGAACACTTTTTTGATGTCAATTTAGAGTTCCATATCCTCGAGGGAGAGTTTGTGGATGTCGTTTTCACCTCGAGGTCCCTCCTCTTCTTGCACAATGTTTTTTCTTTTCTTCCTCAAGGGAATCTTGTGAGAACTTTCAATTTTGCCTGAAGGAGGATTCATATCTCCTCCTTCAGCTGAATAATTGTGGGTTACTTTCATAATTTGGTGGGTCGTTGGAGCACTGCTTCGAGATGTTTTACTCTTTGGAGTGATAGTCGGGGATTGGGCACTTTTCTCACTTGGACCTTTTCCTCTCTTCTTGTATGACTCATTGGTGCTGAGTATCATTTCTAGGTCACCAGTTTCATGAGAGGGAGTGCCTGAGACATTATATCCATCTTCATTCAGAATATAATCAATGAAAGAATTGTTGAAACCAACAACCAATAGATGTTCTACATAAATTCCACTAGGGTCGAACCCTTTTACTCTTTCAACATATTTTAGATTGAGGCTGTGGAAGTGTCCCACAAATTCATCAATCTTGTTCATATTTCTGAATATGAAGTCCCCAAGTTTCCAAGGAAGAGGTATGAATTTGTTTTTTCTCTTTTCATGGAAAAAATGCAACCAATAGTTGTACTGCCTTGCTATTTCAACAACAAACACTTTGTCAGATATGTGGCACGGAAGGAAGGATTTTGCTTGGAACAAAAATACTTGTAACATTATAATTCTCCATTTGTTCTGGTGTTCCCTTCCTAACCAGGAACTTACTTGCATGGTCAGACATCCAGGGAGTGTCCTTTCCAAACAACAAGTCTTTAAAAAATGATACAAAATCATTAAAAACTTCATAAAATTGTTGGGAGGCCTTCTGCCTCCATAATTTTTTATAACAGAAGGTTACTGGGTCGAATTCATAGTTTACCATCTTACACACAGATAATCTCAGGAATTGACAACAATGCTCTATCGTGAAAATAAAATAAGATGACATAAATAATTTCTTCTCCTTCTTGTATTGTGACAATTGGGAAGATATTTCAATGGAAATCAACTTACCCCAATCGAAGATGGCTTGTTATTTGATCGTAAAATATAGAATGTAAAGAATCATCTAGGAGTTGTTGGCTGTCATTTATTGTCCTGTTTTCATCATGAAAATCCATGCAATTTATCGAAAGGGGTTTTTAAATGATCCAACCTGCAATATCGTGATGTCCTCAGGGATGGTCGCTGGGTTCTCTAGGTATTTAGGTAGGAGGTCCAATCCATTGTCATGCTTCTTTAAGAACTCCCTGCAATCTTCTCCCTTGAAGGTGAGTGTTGGCTTGGGAATTCTCAACATATTACGGAATACCTGAGGTGATAGAGAGACAAGGGAATGGTCATGTTAAGCCCTAATATTGGCTCATTACCCCTTAATTGGGGCATATTATATTAGTAATGTTATTTTATTTATGTCGGATTTAGGCCATTAGTTGAAATTATACCTCCTAGTCTCCTATATATACCAAGGAGACATTTTCATTTTGAATCATCTTGTACTTGAACATTTAAGTGGGGTAAAAGGAGGTTGCCCCCTCGAAGAGGCTTATTATCTAAAATTCTCTCTTTTTCAAGGGGTTGCCTCGAAGAGGCTTATTATCTAAAATTTTCTCTCAAGCATGCTGAGTACTTTTTCCGGTGTTTCTTCCATTATATTGATATTTGGTTCTTAACATATGGTATCGAGCTCAAGTTCTTGGGGCTCACGCTACATCTGAGACACTGCAGAATTTTCGCTATAGCCATTTTCTACAATGTTTCAAAAGGAATAGCCATAATATTTAGTAGATGGATCATGCACTAGTCTACAATTCACCGAGGCCTTATACTTTAGAGATACATCTTGTACAAGATAGGGTTCTCGAATCATCTTGAAATGAGTCATTGTGAATTTTCACTATAATGCTTCAGAATACTGCACTCTAAAAACTTTTGAGGCCATTTACATAAATTAGTATGATATCTGTGGTAAAAATTTCACTGGTCATCATCTTAAATTTTTAGATACCCCTTGTGTAAGATAGGTTATCTGACCAGTCCCATTGGACTAGTCTCAAGAAGGTGTTCCGTAAAACAATCATAACTTATTCTCTAGAGTATCAAAATTGAGTGGGACTTGTTTCATTGGATCTTGGACAGTCTTTAGTATTTGGGGTGTGAGTTTCGTAATTTGATATCAATTATTTTGTGCGTGGAAATTACAAGTGAGATCTCATGGAAAGGAAAAAAAATGGCAAGTTGTGAGGAATTTATTCTAAATGCGACTTGGCACATCCAATTTTGATCGATCTATGGAATTGCGCAGAGAAGAAATATTGCAGAACTATTTCCAAGAAAGTTTCATACCTATAAGGGCCTAAACTTGGGAGATACAACAATAAATATTGTCTAAAGGTAAGCCTCCAAAAAATCAAGATTCAAAAGTGATACTTGGCCAACATGCCACCAAAAAGGAACCTTTCACAAAAAATAAGCCTCTAGAAAATCCTAATTGACTCTTGATGAAGGTGAAGAAAATGCTGTGAGGGACATAAATGAACTACAAAGAAGATGGATTCAGCTTGGAAGCTAAGTTGGATACTAGATGGATTCAATGGAAGCTGCTGATGGATTCAATAGAAGCTAAGTTGATACTCAAGATGGATGGTTTAAAAGGAGATCATGGAAGTATTGAAAAAATTTCAGAACAGATAAGACACCTGAAAGTGAAAAATTCATCCCATGAAATTACCATGAGGACACAAGGAAGGTAAATCACAGTTTTAGTAGAACTCCAACTTTGGTTTGAAGACCAACCACGATCCTAAGATTGATATGAGGAAGTTGATGGCAAGGACCCAATCACATGGATATTTCGTGATGGAGAAATTCTTTTGATCTCCATAATGTTACACAAAAGGTATAAATTGCTTCTTTTATATTTAGAACCTAATCAATTTGTGTAGATGTATCACGGATTTGTTCTCACAAATCACCGGCCACTTTTGGACAATTTTCATGGAATAAATGATAGCACATTATGAGGATACAAGGAACAATACCTCTTTAGCCAATTGATAAATCTCAAGCAAAGGGTTCGCCATCGGTTAATACTGAGAACTTCCAAAGATTGAATATAAAGGTGTAAACTGTTCTTTGTGATGAGCACTTGATTGATGTATCTATAGGAACTTTAAAGGATAACATTTAACATGAGGTTCGCCTTTTGGGAACCAAAATCATTGGAAACGCAATAAGGAAAAGAAATGTTGAAAGTAAAAATATGGCTATGGCTACTAGGAAGACCAATCCTAACATATAGAGATAACAGCTGTTCTTCTCCTAAAACACCTCAACCCACAAGGTTGACACCTCAACACCATAGAAAGAAAAGCAAAGGTTTATGCTTTAATTGTGACAACAAGTACAAGAAGGGACATAAGTGTGGTGAGAAGAAATTATTCTACATATAATGTGAAGAGGAGGAAGAAGAAGAACAAGAACCATCTCAAGATGAAACGAGAAGCAATTTCTTCAAGAGTTGATCTCACGACATCGTAATGCATTGGATGGAATTAGCACCCCTCAAACCCTCAATATTGAAGGATACACCAAAAAGAAAGTAATAGTCCTAATTGATTCTATATCTATAATTTCATTCACTATAAATTAACCAAAAATCCCAATTGCTTTGTATATCCAAGGCCGAGTTTCAAGTAATGATTGCAGACAGAGGAACTATCAATTGTCAAGAAATGCAATAAGATCAATCTTACTATGGGGAATATGTAATGGATAGTCCAAATGATTTCTATACCCATGGGTGGTAGATGTTGTACTAGGAATCCAATGGTTACAATCATTAGGGAACAATGATTTTAATTTTCAAGAACTTTTCATGAAATTTTCATTAAAGGCAAATAAATTGAGTTAAGAGGTATCACGTGGAAGCCCAAGTATGCGATAAGCTCTAACGGATGACAAAATTATTGAAAAAGGGCATCAAGGCATTATTGCACAACTATACCCACTAGATGTTCAAACATCTAAGCCATCTATTCCTCAAGATCTCCAAAGGATCATTGATAAGAATTCAAAGTATTTGAAGATATCTCAAAGGTCTCCCACCCACCTCAAAATCAAGGATCATGAAATTACATAATTCTGGGAGTGTTCCTCCCAACATAAAGCCATAAAGATACCCTTACAATCTTAAGAGTGAAATTGAGCTACATGGTTGAAGAAATGTTAGAGGTTGGCATTATTAGACTCCAGCCAAAGTTCTTTACTCGCGACCAAAGCAGGCCGGTATTCAAGAAAGAGGTCATGGCGTATGTGTCCGCATTATAGAGAGCTCAACAAAGATCACTATTAAAGATAAGTTTCCATTCCCCGCTTACGATGAATCGTTAGATGAACTACATGGAGCAATCTATTTCGTAAAATTGGATCTCCGCTCAATGTATCATCGACGTAATTTAGCGGGTACATATCCCAAAACAACATTCAACTCATGAAGGCCATTATGAAATTTTTGGTCATGCCTTTTGCCTTTACAATGCACTCTTCCACATTTCCGGTATTGATGAATTCACTTTTCAAGCCCTTCCTTCTCGGTAAATTTGTGTTAAGATTTTTGATGATATACTAATTCATAGCAAGTCTGAGGATCATGTCCAACATGTTGACAACGTGTTACAACTACTAAAGGAGCAACAACTCTATGCCAAAACCATCCAAATGTTTCTTTTGATTAAAGGAGGTAGAGTATTTGGGTCATATTGTATCTCATGAATGGAAGGTAGACCCTAACAAGATTAAGGCCATGATGGACTGGCCGACTCCAAAACATTAAAGAATCTTAGAGGATTTTGGTTTGGATTGTGTTACTAACAAGAAGCTTGTTCTAACTATGGAAGAATAGAAACACCTTTAACGACACTAACTAAGAAGGATGAATTTCATAGACTCCATAGGAAACTAAAGATTTCTAACAACTTAAAGAGGTGATGTGTAAATCTCCGCTCAATCTCCACATTGCGGAATGTGATACCGGAAATGGAATTAGTGTTGTCCTAATGCAAGAAGGGAAGGCCCCCGGATTTTGAAAAGCTCTAATTCACCTAAGGGAAGGGACTTACACAAACCCATTTATGAGAAGGAATGATGGCAATGCTACATGCATTGAAGAAATGGCAAGTCCTTACCTAATAGGAAGGCACTTCAAGGTCAAAACATCATGATAGTCTTAAATACTTGGAACAAGGATTCATTCGTAAGAACGACATAACTCCAGAACTCAAGATATTGGGTTATGATTTTGAGATCGCCTATAAAAGGGGAAGCAAAATGTTGTGGTAGATGCGACTCTCAAGAAGGGATGAACATGTTGAGGCTCTTTCTTTGTGTTATCTCGACCATCCAACCTCGACATTGGATAATAGAAGCAAGGATGACCGGAATGATGAAAAAGTGTGGATTCTCATTCAAAGGTTGCAAAGGGATTCCAAGCAGCATCCGATACATTTACATGGAGAAATGATTCACTATGGTACAAAGACCGCTTTATATTTATGTGAACTCCCAACTCAAACAAAGGTACTATTGAAATTTCACACCTTTCCGGTAGGAGGGAACTAAGGATTTTGAAAACGTACTTTACAGAGTCAGTCAAGAAGAAGGATTTTTGGATGGCCTTTAAAACTAATGTTCAAAGGTTTGTGGCAGAATGATTAGTTTTCCAACAAAAATAAGGTGACACCCCGTGTCTTTACAACCATTATCCATCCCAAGTCGCTGGCTGGAGGAGGTTTCCATGGATTTCATCACAGTAGTACCAAATCCAAGGAAAGAGTGTCATCATGGTGATTGTTGATAGATTATTCAAGGATGCACACTTTTATGCACTCTCTCATCCCTTCAAAGTTAGTACCGTTGCCACCGCATTCAAGGAGACAGTACAAAAGCTACATGTTCTCGTGATTATCAGGAAGTGACAGAGATCCCATCTTCATCGGACATTTTTGTACGTAATTATTTTCTGTTTGGGTACTCAATTGATCATAGCTCATCCTATCATCCCTCAACTGATGGACAAACCGATATAGTGAACAAACAAGTTCTCGAAGGATACCTTCGCTGCTTTGTCTCCGATAAACAAACACAATGGTCTTCAAATGGTTACCCTTGGCATAATGGTTGTATAACACTTCCTTCATAATGCAACAAAATGACAATTCATTTTATGGCACTTTATGAATACCACCCTCCTTCCATCACTTCTTCTAAAAATAAAAATCTAAGGTTCAAGCAAAGGGAATATCACATCGAATCAACAACAAATCTCCAAATATTAAAGGACAACTCCATTCATTGTACAAAATTGCATGAAACAACAAGAAGATCAACATCATAGTGAAGTTTTGAAGTAGGATTGGGTGTTTTAAGACTACAACCATATTAAACAAATGTCCTTCAAGCAAGCTAAGAAGGATATTAATTTATCCCCAATGTACTATGGACCTTATAAGGTGTTGCAAAAATATTGGTACTATGGCATACAAATTGAGTCATCAGACCTTCATGAGTACACCGCTTCCATGTTTCATGCTTAAAGAAGGTTATAGGTGACAAGATCCCGCTTCAAACTATATTGCTTAACTGACGAGGGAAGGAAATATCATATTGAGCCTCGGCCATCATCGACAAACGCATCTGCCACTCCGACCGAGGAATAGATCCATTTTAGAGTATCTCATTAAATGGAGGAACTACCTGCTGAAGATTCCACAAGGGAAGATGAGTCTTTTATACGTAAGCATCCATATTTACCTGCCGCTAAGGGACAACAGTTGTGTCAAGGGGGGGGGCATGTTAATCGCTAATATTGGCTCATTACCTCCTTAATTGGGGCATATATTATATTAGTAATGTTATTTTATTTATGGCCGGCTTTAGGCCATTAGTTGTAATTATACTCCTAGTCTCCTATATATATACCAAGGAGACATTTTCTCATTTTGAATCATCTTGGTACTGTTATCAAGTGGGGTAAAGGTTGCCCCCTCAAGAGTATTTAATATCTGAAATTCTCTTCAAGGCTTGAGTACTTTTTTCTCAGGTTTTCCATGCTATATTGATAATTGGTTCTCAATGTATCCCACCACTCAATAATCCACTAGATTGAATATCTCTCTGCACCGTGACCATCTCGCTACCAAATACTTCCTGACACAACCTCGTGCATGAAATTCCGTGACGTCTTATTACTTCCTTCCGGGAAGAAGGCGGCCTGAAAAGTAGTAAGAATATGCTCTGCACTAATCGAAAAACTCCTCGGGTCCTCATGCCCAAATATATTCAATGTATCTCCACAAAATGGGTCGAGGTGCTACCATAAGTTGACGAGAACATTCCCTTGCTCTAGATTATGTTTAAAATGAATGTTGGAGGGGGATATTATAATCCTCCAAAAACCTCTTAATTTGTTTTAATAGAACTTCCTCAGCCTTTCACTTATTAATGGCCATCCCTTTGAACCTATATGGTAAGTTATTAGAATTAAAATCATAGTAAATGTGCATCGGGAAGGGTGAGAATGGAAGTACCCGATGGGAGAAAAATATGATTTGAGATTTTTGTGAACTTGGGAACCCGCGACCGGTGGAGTCTCCGCAATGGTATAAGGTGCTAAATTGTTCAAGTATAGAATGGCACCTACGCCGATGAAATCATCATAAAGTGAATGAGACTTGGAAGTTTGGGGATTCTGGGGATCAAAATGTAGATCGTAGAACATTTTGGTGCAATGTTTATATCACGTAACATGGGAGCATATTGAGAATTCGATCCCGCCAACTTGGGAACCCACGATCGTAAAATAGGCTAAGTATGGAACAACACGACGCCTACGACTTGTGATGTGAAGTTGTATATGGAGATGAGAAAACCTTAAGTTCCGCCAACTCATGAACCCGTGCGGGTTTGAAATGTGACCAAGTGTAGAACTAGAAAGGGATAGTAGGAGGGAAAAAGAAAGGGAAAAAAATGAGGAAATGAGAGAGGGAAGATAAACGAGAAAATGATTTTGAAAAATATAAAATGGAGGGAAAATTTTTAGAAGTGGGAAAATGACCTCAACAAGCCGCTCATCGTTGACCAAGTCCTTTATATGGACAGGAAACATCCATTAAGAAAGAGGCAGCTATCCAGAGCAATGGATTTTGGGCTTAGGTTGTGAGCAACAAACAGATTAAATTTTTTTGACGGTCGAGACCCAATAGTCAATTAAGATCAACAACTCCTTTGCGGCATTCAGAGTTTCAAAAATCGTAAGAGTTTTTAAACCACGTTTCTAGTTATGAAGTTTTACAACGCGACTTCGGCTATCTTCGTGCATCCAAGATTGTTATTTTTCAATCCTAAAAATCCCCGAACGCCGATTTGTCGAAGTGGCTGCCACATCACTCCAGGAGATAGTCGCTCCGTAATATTGTCACTCTGGGAGATTTTAATCTAGAGAAAACACGCTTCCCAAAGTGTCGGCGTTAGCCCCGAGCTCCCCTGGTAAAGCATAGTTCCGCTCTAACCCTTTCATAAACTCTTTTTCAACCGACGCGGTCATATGCCACCTCGTCAATTCGATACCGATGACATGACACTCATTTCGTACTTCGTTATGTCATCTATGTTATTTCGTGTGACACGGTTGTAACGCTCCCCCGACCTTAATCCAACCACTGGCCAGGCAGACGCTACTATGCGGAACTACAATCTCATACTTATTTATATATATAACATGAATTTAATCAAATTAAACAAATTTAACTCAAAGTAGGCACAAGATTACTGCTAATATGCAGATTTAATGGACTAACAATAATTCATTATTACAACGGAATACATGATAATTATAAGCAACAAAGGCATGCAAAACATAATAAAGCATAAGCTGATACTTATCTTTGAAACTGTGCTAATTCCACCAACCACATGCAAGCCTTCGACGAACCTCCCAGCCTTAGACCACACTGCTCATCACTCTCAGCAGTAGGTCACCCCTGAGCTGGGAATAAGCTCCACCCAAGGCAAGGAATCCTAGGATAGGCTGAGGTTATAGGGAAAACTACACAGAATCACTGGAAGGATTCTCCCCAGGATGCCTTCTTACGCCCGCTACTCATGGATTCTCATTCCCCACATGTCTGTTTCACCCAGGAGTATACACCTTCACAAGAACATTCCATCAGTGCTTCACCTCCCTCTCTGGGTCTTGGAAACAGGTTAGATCAGGAAGTCTCAGAGCTCCGTAGCTGGTGTTGGACTATCTCTGGGAGAAAACCACTTCCTAGCAAACTCTCTCTCTCCTGGAAATATCTGCTCACAGGCATGACAACCTGTCGCTTCCAACAAAAATCACCTCCCTCACCTAGAGAGAGGTTACACACAGGTTCAACATGAACTTACACTGGCCAACAAGCCAGGCGCAGTCCAACACTACGTGGCCACAACAGTCAACTGGGAAAACAGACACAGTCTTCCCAAACAGGTGACAGACACATACTTCAACCCAACGAGGCTCATCAATTACTGGATAGACTCACGGTTATGCTTTCGGGACTGTGCAATGTGTACAAAGATCCCACACACAGGATCGACGGTTCAGAACAGAGGGTGTACCATCTTTCCTTGAAACAAACACAAACCTTTCCACCGGTTTCAGAGTTGCATGAGGGTATTCTTGTAGAGGTTAGACGGGATTCACGTTTAGACGGTCGACGGTGGAAATGGAGGAGGAACCTATGCAGCAGTCGACATGAATGGAAGTGGAACCCCCCAACACGACTCATTTCCACAGTTTTAACTGTATGCGCTTGGGTTGACACTTGTCACCCATGAAGTTGCATGCACTTCATAGCATGCGTTCCCTTTTTTCACATGTTCCCCTTCCAGGAACTTAGGATAAAACATACATTTCACATGTCTTTTTGGAATAATATTAAAATATTATTCCCAAGGACGTAAGCCCCTAGGCTCAACACTTAGCCTCCCTTTCCCACCTTCCAGCCCCCAATCCCTTACCCATTCTATGGAATCTTAGTCCCCCTTCACTCATTCATTGTGGTCAGTCTGCACGCAATGGTGTTTATATTTTTTATTAATGTTCTGCATGATTACATATACAAAAGAAAGCTCCCGGCCTTAACACTTAGGCTCTCCGGCCTAATAACCCATAAGCCCACTATTTTATATAAACTTGGCTCACTAGATTATAATACAAAATTACAATTCATAATGTAAGATTTATACTTCATAGACATGATTTACAATAGGGCTCGGCCTTGGGGACATTACAATCCCCTCCCCTTATTTTTGCACTATCCTCAGTGCAACTTTACACTGCATCTGCAAGCTTTTCAAAATTTTCAAAAAGATGCAGGTAATCTGCCCGCATAACATATTCATGCTCCCATGTTGCATCCTCAGGACCGTACCAGGTCCACTGGACCTTTACAATCCCTATAGCTCAATTCTGGAGCTGTTTTTTTTTCCTGTCCAATATGCGCACAGGATGCACTTGCAGGACACCTTCTTGTTTCACCTGAATCACATTCCAATCGATTACATGATTAGCATCAGGTACATATTTATTAAGCAATAAAACATGAAACACATTATGTATAGTCATAGATGCAGGTAATTCAAGCATATATGCAACTGGCCCAATCCTTTCCAGGATTTCAAATGGCCCACAAAATATGGCTGCCAACTTGGCGCAACTTCCCAGCTTCAGGGAACTCCTGTTAGCTTTCACTTTCGGGAAAACATGATCACCCACTTTGAACTCTCTATGGGTTCTGTTCTTATCAGCATAACTTTTTTGTCTGTCCTAGGCAACTTTCAAATTCTGCTTAATTTTAATCATTTGGTCCTCCATCTCCTTGAGCAACTCTGGCCCAACTACGGCTCTATCAACTGGATTATCCCAGCTCACTGGAGTATTGCACTTTCTTCCATAAAGTTATTCAAATGGGCTCATCTTCAATTATGCATGATACCCATTGTTGTAGGCGAATTCTACCAAGTGTAGGTAGTCTTCCCATCTTGATGGTTTGTCCATCACATACATTCTCAATATGTCTTCAATTACTTTGTTCACCCTCTCTGTCTGTCTATCAGACTCAGGATGATAAGCTGTACTAAAGTTCAGATTTGTTCTGAATCCTTTGAACAATCCTTTCTAGAAATTCAAGGTGAATTTCGGGTCTTTGTCGGACACAATCATTTTAGGAATTACATGGAATCGTGCCACTTCCTTTAGGAAAATATCAACAACATCTGCTGCCTTGTGAGTAGTTTTCGGTGGAATAAAATGGGCAACTTTTGTAAGCTTGTCCACCACCACCATGATCGAATCATGCAACTTGCTTGTTCTGGGAAATCCTGTAATAAAATCCATCGTTACTACTTCCCACTTCCACTCAGGAATGGGTAAACGTTGCAGCAACCCCGCTGGGTGCCTATGCTCACCTTTAACTTTCTGGAACTCCATACATCTGGTGATGTATTCAATGATTTCTCTCTTCATACCTGGACAAAAGTAATGGCTCCTAACTGTTGCCACAATATTCTGATATCCAGGGTGTCCAACATAAGTCACGTTATGCATTTCTCTTAGAATCACAAGTTTCAAACCTTGGACATTGGGTATATACACTCTGTTTTTGTACAAAAGTATTCCATCAGCTTCCAAGGTGTAATATTCGTCTTTCTGTGGTCTCTCACTTTGTTGTAGCTTTACTACCAAGTCTCTGTACTACAAATCTGCATTTGCAGCTTCCAAGATTCTATCCTTAATATCAGTCTTGTACATGCTAATGGATGTAGCATGTAATTCATGCACCTTTCTGCTGAGTGCATCGATCACCTTGTTTTCCTTCCCTTTGATATGCTTGATATCAAAGTCGTATTCACACAGAAATTCCAGCCACCTGCTTTGTCTAACGTTTAAGGTTGGATGATCAAACAAATATTTCAGACTGTTATGGTCTGTTCTGAGTTCAAACCTCCTTCCCATGAGGTAATGCCTCATTTTATTTAGAGCATGAACTATGGCTGCCAACTCCAAGTCATGGGTTGGATAGTTCTTCTCATGCTCTTTTAACTTCCTAGACTCACAACAGATTACAAATCCATTCTGACTGAGAACCCCTCCCAGTCCTTCTTTGCATGCATCAGTGCATACTATGAAATTTTCATTTGGATCTGCAATCCTCAAGATTGGAGCATTGGTTAACAACTACTTCAATCGCTGGAAACTTTTCTCACACTCTTCAGTCCACTAAAACTTTTTCTCCTTCCTTTGCAAGGAAGTGATAGGGTGAGCTATCTTTGAAAACCCTACGATAAACCTTCTATAATATCCCACTAGACCCATAAAGGATCTAACTTCCGCCACATTCCTTGGCACTGACCATTCTCTGATGGCCTCAACCTTCTCAGGATCCACGACGATCCCTTCTTCTGAAATAATGTCCCCCAAGTAATGGATTTGCCTTTGATAAAACGAGCATTTGCTCAACTTGGCATATAGCTGGTGTTATCTCAACACCTGCAACACCATCCTCAGGTGTTGTTCATGTTCTTCTTCGGTCCTGGAATACACTAAAATGTCATCCAGGAAGACTATGACAAACTTGTATAGATAGTCCCTGAATACACCATTCATCAAGCACATAAAAACAACAGGTGCATTTGACAGTCCAAACGACACCACTGTGAACTCATAACGACCATACCTTGTTCTAAAGGTGGTCTTGCTGATGTCTTCATCCTTTATTCTTACCCGGTGATATCTCGATCTTAGATCTATCTTCAAAAATTTCTTTGCATCCTTCAACTGATCAAAGAGATCGTCGATCCTTGACAGAGGATACTTGTTCTTGATAGTTACTTTATTCAACTATCTGAAATCAACGCACAACCTCAACGTCCCATCCTTCTTCTTCACGAATAGGACCGAGGCACCCCAAGGTGACACACTTGGGCGAATGTATCCCTTCTTTAGAAGCTCTTCAAGCTACAATTGCAACTCTTTCATCTTTGGCGTACTCATTCTATAAGGAGCTTTCGACATTGGGGCTGCTCCAGGCATCAAATTTATAGAGAAATCGATATCTCTCTTCGGAGGTAGTCAAGGTACCTCCTAAAATACGTCTTCAAACTCTGTTAGTACTGCATGGTTTCCAATCTTTGAGACTTCATCTCTGGATGCTTCCTCCACACGGGCTGCAAACAATTGACAACCTTTCCTATAGCACTTTTTCAACTGCATTGCTAATATTTCTCTAGCAACCATAGCTATGTGAATTCCTTGGACTGTTTTTCAATTCCCCTCCTCATCCAGGCATGTAAATTCCTTGTTACGACAGTCCAGGAGGGCATGGTGTTGGTCCAACCAGTCCATCCCAATTAAACAATCATAAGAGACTAAAGGAAAAATATTCAATTCATCCTTTGTGCTCAATCCCTTCATGTCCACAGGATAGGACTTAACCAAGTCAGTGACTTTCCTCTTGGTTCCTGTAGCCAACTGCACTAACCAAGACTTTTCATGTTTTCTTATTGATAAATGAAAACTTTCCACCACTCTAGGGTCTATATAACTATGGCTAGCCCCTGAATCAATTAAAATAATAAATGGTTGGTTGTCAATCATACCTTCCACTTCAATCATGTGTGATTGAAATTCAACTTGTTTGTTGTCCAAGGCCGCATAGATCCTTGGCATTCTACTTCCCATGTCCTCCACTATTTCATCTTGTTGAACATTATGGAAAGTTCTTGCTTTGCCATTTTTATGGGGACAATATCTGTACTTGTGGTTCTCTTTACAACCCCAACAGTGAATGGGTGTCTGTCTCAGTCTTTGTTCCCCCACTTCAGCCATTCTCGACTCTCTAAATGATGGATGTCCTTGAGGACTATTTCCGAAAAAGGGAGGCTTGTTTCCCTTCTGCCTCTATTCTTTCTTAAACTTCTTCTGGTCAACCCAAGCCTTCCGAAAGGTAGGATTTTCTCTTTGTTGTTCATATAAGCATTTCACTCTTCTTATTGTTTCTTCCATAGTCTTAGGGTCATCATACTGAATCTTATCCCCAATAGGAGGCAATAATCCACTCAGGTACCTTTGAATCTTGACAGACTCATCCTTGATGAACGTAACATACTTCAGTAATTCCAAAAACTTTCATTCATACTCATCAATGGTCTGGTTGTCCAGCTTTAGTTCAGATAATTCTTTCTTATTTCTGTCATAATATCTTTTAGTTAAGTATTTCCTCTCGAAATACCTTTTAATTTCTTTCCATGTGATGTCCCTTTTCCTGATGTGCTGCACCTGCACAAGTTGATACCACCACATAGATGCCTTTTCCTTCAGTTGATACATCGAAATCCTGCCCTCTACATGAGAGGAATAATTCTGTAGTTGAAATTATTTCCTCATACCCAACAACCATGTTTTGACATCTTCCTCCTTCTTATGTTCTCCATCAAATGTAGGAGGCTTAATCTTGTTCATCTCCCCTTTCAATTCATCCACTCTAGATCTTCGGTGTTTTATGGTAGGGGATGGGCTTGAACTACTGTGTGCTTCCTTATCAGAATGCTTTGGGGAGAAACGACGATGTCTACTACCACTCCTCGATCTTATTTTCCTCTCAGGGATCCTACGACTCCCTGTTTTTCTTGAGTCACTCTCCTTTTCCAATTTCTTTTCTATTATTTCCAAGCTCCTCAACATTTTTAAGTTGAATTCACCGTGCCTATCCCTGAATTTCATGAGCTTTCGGCTATCAACTCGGAGAGCCTGGGCATCTCTCTGCAATCCTTCAATGATTTTCATTATATGTCCTTCCTTATCCAATTCTCTTTTGTGACCATTGGAGTTCGATCCTTCGACTCACAAGTTGACATCCTTCCCTTCTCTTTCATTCTCTGAATTGGAGGCAATCCACACCTCTTTCATTTCAATACTCGACATCAGTTCTCAGTTGTCCTGACACTCGTTGAACTCTGCACATACAACGTGCAGTCAATCGAAGTTTTTCAGGCCTTAAACCATTAATAAAACTTCAACATTCATAAACCAACGTGAATAAGAAAAACATTTCGAATCCACTAAGTTTTCTGAGCTCTGTTTGTCTTTGCAATTTTTGGGACTTCGAGACTTCGGGTTTTGAGGTTTCGGTCCACGAGGCTCTCATACTCGCTTTCAGGACTTCGGGTTTCGGGGTTTTGTTCCATGAGGCCCTCAACAGTTAAATCCTCGATGGTTTTTTTGTCTTTGAAAATTTTGGGACTTCGGGACTTCGGGTTTCGTGGTTTCGGTCCACGAGGATCTCAACAGTTAAATCCTCGACAGTTCTTTTGTATTCAAAATTTTTAGGACTTAGGGACTTCAATTTTTGGGTCCTC
>SNQJ01S0198466.1:7120-17176 GCA_010110895.2 Picea sitchensis
AAGAGATATTGTGCATTAGTGGATTCTCACCTTAGAGATCTAGGAAGAAATATTGGAGGTAAGGAGAGGGAGTCAGAGATTTTATAGAAATTCGGGAAGAAATATTGGAAGTCAGTAGAAGGATTCAGAAGAAATATTGGAAGTCAATAGAAGGATTCAAAGATCTTATAGAGATCTGAGAAGAAATATTGGAGGTCAGTAGAAGAATTCAGAGATCTTATAAATCTAGGAAGAAATATTGGAGGTCAGTAAAGGTATTCAGAGATGTAGGCAGAGATATTGTGGATCACTAACGGTCTTCAGGATTAGTGCCGCGTTGTTTGTCTTTGGTGTGAAAGCAAAGAGATTCATGCTCTGAATCAATCCTGTCATTTGGCAGAGGAATTTCGTCATCTGCTCTGTATTTCGTGATGTATATTATACCTATCAATTTCTCTTTGGTTTGCAAAATATTTTTCATGATTATTTTAACCTGTTTATATTTTTATTAAATGAAATGGTTTTTTTAACATATAAATCTGTATGAAATTATTATTTTTTGTTGTTTAAAATTTATTTTTGAGTGTAGAAATAAATTCAGCATATTATAAAATGAAATGTTTTTTAGTTTTAACATAAATCTGCACGAAATTACTATTTTTTATGGTTTAAAATTTATTTTTAAATACAAAAATAAATTTAACATATTAAAAAAAAATCTATAAAATACTAAATTTATTTAAAAATAATCCACTTAAAGTGAATTCAATACCATTTCTTAATTATTTACTTCAAATAATTTTTAGATAATAGCTTGTTCATAATTCTGATCTTTGGTTTAAAATTTTGATATATGTTAACTTTAATTATATTTTATTTTATTTACATGACTTTTATTTAATAAATATCAATCCATTTTGTAATGTAATTTATTTTTCATATTCCAACAATTTGAAGAAGGTAAAACAATTTGAACAAGGGAAAAGTTTGATGGTTCCACCTTAAAGCAGCCATTCAACTTTAAAAAATGAAACCCACAAGGATTTGAACAAGGTAAAAGTTCGATGGTCCCCTTTTAAATGAATAGTGAAATAGTATAAACTTAGTTTTCTTTTATTTATTCTTCTTTATGAATGATAAATAACTGTTTTTTTTAAACCCCTTTTCATTTCATTATGGATCTATGTTGATTACAACGTATGATTTATTAATATTATTATTTAAGTTTTCACATATTATTAGTATTTAACTTATAATATATTAGCATTATGGTTTTGGTTTTGGTAATTAAAGAGTTTGAAGAATTTTATTTAAGTTTTTGTCATAATTAAAATTTTGATTTTAGGTATATTGTTTTTTAGGAAGACAAGAGGCTACCTCAAATTGCTTCAAAATCAAGTCATAACCACCATCAACTCAAGCGAGGATGGCATAAAGACGTTCTGTCTTGGCTAAACTATTGGGGAATCATGGAAGAAACCATTTTGCAGAATAAAAATACTATTAAAAAAAAACGTCAAATCAAAATTTAAGGAAAAAATGTGGTGTGATAAAGAGTTAGAGGAAAAAACTAAAATAAGAACAAATTCTCACGAGCTCCATAGTGAAACTGGGCGTTGGTCAATTCTTAAAACGCCATGAGATGAAAGAGTGTGTCACCTTTGTGACACTAAGAAGGTTGAAGATGAAAAGCACTTTCTCTTAGATTGTCCAGCCTATACCCATATTAGATCTCATTTTCAAAATATTTATCACACTACCAACCTTCCTAACCTCTTAACTCAACAAAAGTATGGTGATCTTGGAAAGCTTCTCTTAATGCTTTTCGAGCACAGAAACAAAATTCTAAAGAATCACAAGTGATCACTTACCCTTTTAAGGTTCGATAGACCAATTCGGTCTTAGTGGACGTTAATCATCATCATCATGAAAGTGGTTAAAAATACATTCTTTCTTTATTAAAATGGTTAAAAATACATTGTTGTAATTCAAGAAAGATTTCAAATCCATAATTTCTTCCTTTCCCTAAAGGGATAAGGTTGAATCCAATTTCTTTCGATTATTACATTGAATCTTTCTTCCTCTTAATCCCTACTTTCAATCTTTCTTTACCTTTATGAGCATGGAAGATTCTTACAAATTAGTTGCAAAGAAAAAGACAAAGACAATGCATTAATATAATTGTCAAGCACCGTTCTTCCTCTTTGAGGGCCTAGTCTTATATTCCAAAGTGTATTAGGATTTCTTGTTCATTCCCGAGTTTGTTTGTCAATGTTATTAAGGAACAAATAGTCCCAAGTGTGTCAAGTAAGGGTGACTAATCCTACTACCATGAATTGGTCTCCTCAGAGTCTTGTTATATCATTTTTTGAGGTCATCTTGTTACTATTGTTTTCCTAGAGTCTTACCATTCTTTCATTCTAAAAAAATTATTACTCGAGGTGACATCAAAACCACTAATGTTAGGAATAAAGTCTTCTTATGAAAATGAATTTGCCTTAATATGTCCAAAGCCTTTTGCTTTCGATAGTTAATACCCCTAAGAGCCACATACCTTCATGTTGTTAGGCACCACTATGACTTGAATCTACTTGAGTTTCCTCCAAAGGTGATGAAGTTCCTAACCTCCTCCAAAGGTGATGAAGTTCCTAACCTCCTCCAAAGGTGATGAAGTTGTGTGTATAGAGAAGGAGTCAAAAGTGTCATTATTTCTTGCAGATTCTCTACCTATGATTTGTATTGAGTCACCTCTACTTCCACTAGATGATGTTGATAAGTGGCTCTGATCCACCACAAAAGCTTAAGCGTTGTGTTTCTTAGCATTATCCTCGCCATAGAGGACGTTGTCTTTCTTAGCATTATGCCCTCCATAGAGAACATAACCTAGAGTCCCTTGCAAAGGTGGTTTTTGAGTGATGTGTCTCTTAGTAATATGCCCTCCAAGAATTTGGAAATCTATATTTGAAATTCTACTTTAAAAACTTTAGTTATATACATTAAGCCAAGAATTTGGAAATTATACTTGAAATTATACGTTCAGGACTTTAAGTTCTCTAAACACATCATATATGATATTTTATGATCAATTTTTTCAATGGTATCAATTTTCTTATAAAAATACAAATTTTGACATTTAAGATTAACCACCACCATTCTATTAAGAAAAATGCAAAAAAAAAATGTGATTGAATTTTATTTTTTCATTTCAAAATATCTACAACGTCTTCGTTCAAAATATTCTAAGTTGTTTTTTTAAAGAAGTGTTTTTCCCCTTGTTAAAGCCAAAATAACTCAAGAGAATATAACTTTTAAATAAAAATTTCAATTTCAGAGGCATTTGGGGGAGGATATTATCGAAAGTTAGGTAGTGTCATATTCCATTTTAGAATTTTTAAATGATGTTAAATATGTTTTCTCTTATGTTCAATATTTGGATTGAAAACAATTTACCATTAATTTTGGGTTGATAGACAAACTTAAGAATTAATTTTATATTTGGGAAAATTTTGAAATTAAGTTAAATAATTATAGTTTGATATATAATATATATATATATTAAATTAAATTTAAATAGGTAATAATTGATTCACGTGTTTATATCTTTGTCGTAGTCTAAACATTCTACGAAATGTTTTTTCTTCTATGATAGTTTTTGGGGACATTTGTTCGAAATTAGACAAGAAATTGTTAGATCCGATGATTTGAGTGATTATTTTTGTGTAATTTGAGTGCATCAAGGGTTTTTCAACATGTTGAATCCATTTCTGCATTCAGAAATGGATTTTAAACAACAAAATATAGTGATTTCATGTAGATTTATGTTGTTGAATTCTAGTGGAAATTAAAAATAATAATAAAAAATAAAAAAAAAACATTCCATAGAACATTTAGACAACGCCTATATCTTTTGACTAGAAATTACCTTGACCACTCCACCACTCCACATGGGACACCTACATGGATTATCATAAAGTTTGATGTCCATGTAAGAAGTGTGGAGGGAGGATCATACATTGACACCGACAAACGATGGAGTATTGTGAGGGAAATAATCACATGGATTGAGTAAATTATTATAGATTATCAATATTGTTACATTTAAGCATATTTCTCATTAATTTATTCACAAAATATACAGGGAAAATTGTTTTGATGTTTTTCATATTTGATGGTTGTTTATTATTGTGAAAACATCTCATATTGTCATACTTATTTTCTTTTGAATAGGATGATGCTTTATTATTAAATGATTTCTCTATCTATATATATGAAAGATTAATGACATAATGAAACTTCTCCTTTTTTATAATCATCACTATGGATATAAGAATACAGCTTGAGTGGGCCTAATGGTTAAGAACATGTGTTTCCTCCTAAGAGGTCACATGTTCAAATCCAGAGAGGGTAGGGTATGCATACCTCCATAGACTTTACCAGTCAAATCATTGGGCGGAGGGTGTCTATTGTCCCACAAAAAAGGGGGTCTCATACACCAATTTGGTGTTTGGCTTGGTCGTGATCTTAAAATTAGATTATTATTATTATTATTATTATTATTATTATTAAGCACAATGATTATTAGTATGTGTAGTACTACAATACATCCATTTTGTGACCTGTATTGCATTATTTTTTAGTTTTTTACTAGGCTTCTTATTATTATGAATTGATTGTCTAGTATGTCTCCCTTCAGCTAAGAAACCATAAGTGGGGGATATATATTCTATCAAAGGCACCTGGGTCTTGCACCTAGAACATTTTTTTGTGTGCACTCGCATGCATCCACAAGCAAGAGCACGAGCATAAGCATGTTACCTACAAGATTTGAACCATACTAGGGGCATGGATGATTTTAATGATGTAATTTTATCTCAAAATGTACAAACCTTCGCAAATCTTACTAGTCCTTAATATGCAAACTATAAAAAAATTGGAGATATTTTTGTAAAAATATTCAAATTTATAAGGATTTTATATAGTTTCTATAAAATTTGGGCTATTTTTAAAATAAAATAATTTTATTTTATAGAATTTAGGCGAAACATTTTTAGAAAAAATAGAAATTGGTGAATCTTTTTTTATGAAAAAGCATGGAAAATTATCCCAATGGCGAAATTTAGCCCCTAAATTTTTCCCTGACTGGGGGCTATCTTAGTTATCTTCTTTCAATGACCATCTAAGCCACTCTTGACAATTGTCCTTTTCTTTTGTTATTTTTTACAATTTTTATTAATTATTGAGACCCTAGGGGTTAGCATCTTTTTCTATGTCTCTTTTCCATCTTTCATTGCATCAAAATTGCATTTTTGTGGCACTATCATGTGTCCTTTTTTTTAACCTTTTTGCACCTCCACATGTCTCATTTTTTCTTCCTTTAATTTCTACCTCTATTTTTACATCAAATTGCGCCATTTTGCACCTATTTAGCATCCAATTTAGGTTTCTTGTGTCATTATTTCCAACTTTTTAATGTTATTTTTATCGTCCCAAGGGAATCCCTTTTATTATACTATTTCACATTCCTATTGTGCCCCTTTTTCCCTCTTTCTACATCTCTTTGTGCACCCTTTTTGTTTCTTCCGGTGTCATAATTGATGTTGTTATTATAATATTTCACATTCCTATTGTGCCCCTTTTTCCCTCTTTCTACATCTCTTTGTGCACCCTTTTTGTTTCTTCCAGTGTCGTAATTGATGTTGTTTTATGTGTTTTGTTGCATCTTGTAATGTGTCTAGAACTCATCAATTGTGAGCCAAGTTATGTGCCATGTTGGGGTCTAGGTTTTCATGATTTTTATAGTGTTAGCATTATGCCTTGTTAAATAATAGATTTTAATTAAATGGAAGCCCCATTTTTCTTTTCAGTTTACAACATTTTGTAACCATCTTTTAATTTTCATTTTACATTGAGTGAATTTCAATTTCATTTGAATTTATGTTAGGCAACTTTACACAATCAATATAGATATATACACAATCAATATAGATATATAATAATAAAAGTTAATTACATAAGATGAATGAAATGCTGTGTATAAATAGTTAATAAATTATATACAATGAGTGTTGAGTGTTCTTTCTAACAAGTGGTCTATCACCACCCCAAGGAGATGTAAGTTTTGCAATACAACAATAAAATTTATATATCATCTTAATTAGTGATAAAACAAGGATGAATACTTTGATTTGAAGTCATCACCATCATTCTCCAAACATTAATATATTTTTCTAATTCTTCTTCTTCTTTGGGTTGTTGTAAGAACACAATAAAATAACAATTTAATTAATAAATGAATTATCATGGTTTCAATTAACAATATGCTAGTACAAGAGTTTGGGAATGAATTAAACCATTTTAAAATATTTATCATGGATTTGAAAAATGTGATGATAGGTGAGGAAGTGATTAGGGTTAGGTAACTAGGTGGTAGGTTTTAGTACATGGAGAGTTTTAGAGCAAGTGACGGAAGCTATGACCATGCTCAATGGAAACGGGTACTTAGAAAGAAGTAGTCAACAAATCCTTTAGAGATGTTGTCATGGGGTAGACGAACCTAAATCGCTCTAGATCTAAAATGTGGGGGGGAAGAAAGGACCCAATGGAAGAGGACACAGCTAGTAGGAAGGACTAGTAGGTAAAATAGATAGAAAACATGCTACATAATAGATTCCTAGATAAAACTAAAGATAATCCAAGGTATGAAGTCACATCCCCCAACATTGGTTAGTACATCCAACATATAAAATATCATGCGATCTTAGGGAAATTTATGGGCATCTAGCCTTTTCAGAAATCTTTATTAGGCTGGGTGAAATATAGATGGAAACCCAAAGGACATATAGACCTAAAACTAGGATCCAAGGGATTCTTCACAACTATTTTTTCCTACATTGAGGATAGAGAGAGAATCTTTGAGGAAGACCCTTATTTCTTCAATTTGATAGGCCTATAACTATACTAGTAGGTAGAACGATTTTCTCTTAAGAAGGAATATTTCATTGAAGTCTTGATCTAGATTTGCATGTACTCCCTTCCTCGGGTGTTTTGGGAGAAAGAAACATTAGAAGGAATAGATAATACCCTTGGAAATTTTGTCAAAATATCAAAGGTTTCCAAACATGGTAGGTACACCTCCTACACAAAGATTTTTGTTTACATGAATGTCTCGAGTGCTCTTCTAGAATCAATAAGCATAAATTTATGAGACTTTGAATGGATCCAAAATTTAGATTATGAACATATTCCTTTAGATGTCAATGTGATTAACATGGCCACCTATTTAGAGAACGCTCATGTAATGTTGAAGCTACTTCATACAAAGATAAATAGACAACAAACATAGAGGGTTTCACCAAAGTTCCCTACAAATGCAATTTTGGAAGAAAAACCACCAATTCCACTATTTTAGATCAAGGAAAAAATACCAACAACTTTCATATCTTGACCTTGACAGAGGAGTTTGTGACCCAAATAGGGGAACCTTCAAAGGTCACTGAGGAGGAGAAACAAAATCCAAATTCCCCACACAAAAATCCAAGGCAATGAAAAATAGTTACACAAGAGCTTAATCCAAAGGCAGATGAAGAAATAACATGAACTCAAGACATGAGTACAGATAATGAAAAAACGCAGGACTTAGAGGAGGACAATTTATAATAGGATATGGACTTTGAATAGGTAGAAATCAACCTCCCAGCCTTGATAGTCATGCACGGAGAGAAACACCTCATTAATCTCCCAAAAACATAGCTCCAACAAATCCAAAGAGACTTAATGAAAGGTAAAATGAAGATTGGAAACTCTTCCCAAATCCACTCATCCATAGGCGGCATGGGTATTCGAACTACTCTTAAAACTAAAAAAAAAAAATCTCAAAGGAGAAGAAACAAGGTAGAAGAACAACAAAACAAAAGTTGGAGGAAGCATGTTCTCTTCTAGTCAACTCAAGCCAAGCTAAAGGGCTTCCGAAGAAGTACTTATCCTCTCAAAAAAAAAAAAAAAATGAAGGTCTTCTCCTAGAACATTACAGGTTTGAATGCCACAAGTAAACACTGCTTGTTAAGGAAAATAATTGCAACAGAACAACCCAAAGTAGTAATGTTACAGGACACCAAATGTGATTGTGATACAATGGAGACCATAACTATGAAATGTTGGAAAGAAAGTGAATTTTAAGCAGTGGAAATGGATGGAGTGGCAGAAGGACTAGCGCTCCTCTGGGACCCAAGTCAAATTACCCTTACAATTTTGATGGAGACCAACAGATTTATATCATCTAGCTTCACAATGATTGGGTGTCAATATCAGGGAAAAATTACCAATGCTTACAAACCCTCCAATCATACTCTTAAAAATTCCTTGTTGGACTCTATCCAAGCTTTAGGACAACTCTACATGGGAAACACTAGCTTATAAGAGGTGAATTTAATATGACCACATCCTTACAAGAAAATAGAGGTGGTTAGTGTTATTTAAATGCATATAGTGTAGAATTCAAGGAAGCCATTGACAAATTGCATTAAGTGGATATCCAGACACACAATGGATGTAGAAACTAAAACAATAAAATAGGTGGAGTACACAAATTGCAATTAGACTGGACAAGTTTCTAGTCTCTGAATCTCTCCTTCATAGAAAGGATTCTATTTCAGTAGAGATCCTTCCCTAGTCTGGATCAGATCATTGGCTAATAAGTCTTACATGGGAAAGTACTCTTATCCCTAAACTGAAACTCTTCATATTTGAGAAATTTTTGCTAGATCACCCGGATTTTATGAAAAACATAGGAACTTGGTGGAAGGAATAAGATACTATCCGAGGATCAAAGATGTGCCAATTTCAACCAAGGCTGAAGAAAATTAAAGAAAGAATCAAAGTGTGGAACAAGGAGGTATTTAGAAACATATTTCATGCTAAAATACATTTGGAAAAATAAATGGGAACTTTGTAAATGATTATCACTCAAGCAAGGAGATCAAAAGGACCGGTAGCCCAAGAATCTTACCTCTACAATGATATTTGAATCCAAGAAAAGAAAGAATAAGTCCCATGGAATTAAAAATAAAAAATTTGTTGGTGAAAAGAAGGTGACAAAAACACCATATTTTTTTGTAATTCACTGATAAATAGAAGGAACCATAATATAATTTTTTCTCTTAAATCAACCTCTAGCGAAAATCTCGAGAAGTGTGAAGACATAGAGAAAATTGATCCCCGAGATAATATACAATTGGAAATCCAATCCATTTCTTTCACACTCGTAGGTTGGTGGTGGGTAGAGATGTATGGGAGGTGGTGGAGGAATCAAGAATCTTGAGAAGAATCCTCCAAGCCTTCAACTGAACTTCTCGTACTCTAATCCCCAAAGACCAGGATGTAAACACTGCTGACGAATCCCATCCTATCTCACTTTTTAATGTCATCTATAAAATCATTACCAAAGTTATGGTGAACATATTGAATCCTTTTACAAATAGGATGATCTTGCAATAAAAAGGGGATTATATCCGGGGGGGGGATTTGTTGATTAAGGTTGGTTGTCATTGATGTCAACCCTTGAAGAAAGCTCCGTAGCACAAAGGTTTGGAAAATGGGCCCAAAATTGTTTTATGTAAATATGACTCATTATTGTTTTTTCATGGTTGATAAGAAGTAAATATGGATGAACTCCAAAGTGGTCCCCTTATGGTGAAATCCCTCGCGGGAAGACGCTTTGCAAAGTAAGAGAACCCATGATTAATTATGGAATAATGAGATGAAGGACAATGAATTTGTCAGGGAAACTATCCTAGATGAATATTGTTTGTCATGCCATTTCTGGTGGCATGTGGAACATCACATAACGTCTCACGGTTAGAGAGTTATGGCCATGAGAAGTTGGAGACCCCAGGTTTGGGTAATGGACCCAAGTTTGTTTGACGGGTAACGATATGAGTTATGATATATTTTTAGATAATACTATTATATATGGATAGTACATGTCATGCCATTTCTGGTGGTATGTGGAACGTCAGATAACTCTTCATGGTTTGAGAGTTATGGCCTTACGAAGTTGGAGGACCCTCATATGTCATCTAG
>SNQJ01S0198467.1:6895-17176 GCA_010110895.2 Picea sitchensis
CGATAGGTTCTATAACATCTTATGACATGATAGAAAATGCATTTTTAAGGCAGTGGGGAGAGAAGAAAGATCATTTGTACTATCTTACCGAATTCGGGGCTCTAAGGAAAAAGAATTATGAGTCAGTCCTCGAATGCACCCAAATTTTTAATAAACTCTATCACAACATCCCGACATAAGTTAAACCTTCTCAGTCTGCATTTAAGGTGACTTTTGCAGGGGATTTCGAGCCTGAATTTTCCCTAATTTTGAGGGAAAGGAGATCTGTTGACCTCACAAGAATGCAGGACGACGCCATCGAAATCAAGTCGAACATGATGGCATCAGGTAAACTAAAAGAGAAGGTCAAAATGAGAACCAAAGAAACTAAACTCTTCAGGGAACAAGTTGGAGCTTCCATATCTGGGAATTCTGCGGAGGACAAAATGGACGACATGGCTAAGATAATCAAAGAGTTATCAAACAAAATCTCCATAATGGAACTAGACCAGGCTAAAACTGATCCTTTTTCTAGGAGATATTTCAAAAGGAATCCCAATCCCCAGATCCAACAGAGACCAGTAAAAAACGAGGATCAAAAAATCAAAACTCCTTTTAAAACAAAAAAATTCATGCAAAGTGATGATCTACAGGACTTTGAGGATTTAGATGAAGATATAAACAACCTCAGTGATAATGACCAAGAACCTCACCTAACTAGATATGATTATGAAAGGTCTTTAGATCAAGAACCATTGTTTGGAAATGAGGAAAATATAAATAATATGGGAGAGTCTGATTATCAAGGAATCGTTGAATCTATAATGGTCGAGCTTCAACAAAAATATAATTTAAGGCCTAGAGATAAAAATTTGACAACTTCTCCACTGAGGAATATCTTTTCGATAAGTAAAACAAATGAGGCAGCTGAACCATACACTGAAACACAAGCTTCCAAAACAAAAACAGTTGAAATGCAAGCTGCCAAGACAAAAATAGTTGAAATTCAAGCTACCAAGACAAAGATAATTGAAACCAAAGAAACGTAAACCGATAGACCAGAAAAAAGAGAAATAGAGATCCCAACCAGAGAAGCCGAAAAGACGATTGGAAGTTTCAATCTATAAAATGAAATTAATAAAATCAAAATTCTTGTGCCCCTGGTCAAATTAGCAAAAAATCTGATGTATAGGAAGAAAATTCCCAAAATGACAAATTTCTCAGATGCTGAAAGTCATGCGGATGTTATTAATTTAGAAGATGATAAACTTACTATATTGTTTGGTCCGCATATCGAAAATTCTAAAGACCATGTTGCTCCTTTTTATATTACGTTGACTGTGCATGATCACCTACTCCATAACTGTATGTTGGATTCTTGAGCCTCCCACAACTTAATGCCCAAAGTGATTATGGAAAAACTGGGCCTCAAGGTTACCAGATCATACCAAGATTTGTATTATTTTGATTCAAGAAAAGTTAAATGTCTTGGTATGATAAAATATTTGGTGGTTAATCTTGCACAGATCCATGTGAAGAGTATTCTCATGGATGTAGTCATTGTTGATATTTCTGCGAAGTATAGCATGTTATTATCCAGGTCTTCAGGTGCCAAACTTGGAGGATCACTTCAATTGGACATGACTTATGCTACGATCCCAATTTTCGATGGACAATTCACCCGTCTATACAGAGAGACAAGATTGGCATATACCGTAAGTGACCCACAAAACCCAAATGATTATCTGGTTTATGTCACAGATCAAGATCTAGGAAACTGTATATTATCAGTTGATGATGGTTTTGATGAATGTACATAAGAAAATGGTACAGAATAAGAAAACAAAAAAATAGAAAAAACAAACAAAAATGTAAATAGTATAGGAGTTTGGAAATTGTTTTTTGGCGGTGCTTCGTCTTGGGAAGGAGCCGGAGTTGGAGTGTTGTTTTTGGCACTCGGATATGAATTCATTATTCCTTTATCATACAGGTTACAGTGGGACATTAACTATACCAATAATGTATGCAAATATGAGGCTCTAATCTTAGGATTGGAGGCTTCTCGGAAGTTGAAAATTGAGAACCTAATAGTTTACGGTGATGCTAAATTAATTGTAAAATAGATAAGGAAACAATATCAAGCCAAACACCCAAGGATAAGGTTGTACAGAAACTGCGTCTGGGATTTTATAGAAAACTTTTTCTCATCATTTAATATTCATCATATTCCCAAGGCAGATAATCAACAAGCTGACTCCCTAGCGAAAGTGGCTGCTACTTTTATGCCACCTACCATATTGAAGCTAAAATATCACATAGAAACGAGGCACATGCCTTCAATACCAAACAATGTTCAACACTAGCAGTTTTTTGAAGATGATGAGCAGATCAAGCAGTTTCTAGAAATGGTGGATGAATTTTTTGAAACACACATCGACAAGGAAAATCAAAATGACCCTACTTGGATCATGCAGGAAGGAGAAGATCATCAGAAGTTTCAAGATAAGATCGCTAAACACCGCATGTTGGTGTTAAAAAACATTCATATTCCTAAGGTTCTAATTCCATTAGAGAGATTATTTGATAAGGACGATATACCCCTAAAGTATACCTTGCAACCTCAACCTGAAGAGGTTGAAGATTGTGATATAGGCACTAAGGAAAATCCTAAACTAGTCAAAATATCTAAATACCTTCCACCCGAAATGAAAAGTAAACATGTTGAGTTAATCAAACAGTACAAAGATGTCTTCGCTTGGTATTACGATGAACTGAAGAATTATGATACCACTGCCATCGAACATAAAATCCCTTTGAAACTGGGCATCAAACCTTTCAGGAAGAAGCTCGGATAGATAAACCCTATACTCTTGTTCTTGTTTGTAATATAAAGGGAGGTAAAAAATCTCCTTGATGCAAATATTATTGTTCCACTCAAATATTCCAAGTGGGTAGCTAATTTAGTTCTAGTCAGAAAAAAGAACGGCGAGATCAGACTCTGCGTGGATTTCAGGAACCTAAATAGATCATCCCTTAAAGATAATTATCCGCTCCCTAAAATGGATCACGTTCTGGAAAAGTGGTCGAGGATAAACGAATGTATATGATTGATGGATTTTCAAGTTACAACCAAATTGAGGTCCACGAAGATGACAAAGAGAAAACCGCGTTTACCACTGCATGGGGTACTTTCATGTATGAAAAAATTCCATTCAGTCGGATGAACGTAGGGGCCACTTTTCAATGAGAAATGGACATAGCCTTTGTCGGTGAGAGAGGAAAGTTTGTCGTTATTTATCTTGATGATTTAACTGTTTTTCCCAACTCTGATGCATAGCACTTGGTACACCTCAAACAAACATTTGAAAAATGTAGAAGATTTGGTTTGTTGCTTAACCCTAAGAAATCCCATTTTGCAATGCAAGAAGATAAACTCTTAGGCCATATAGTATCTAAAGAAGGAATCAAAATTGATCCAAAAAGGGTTTAAGCTATATATACAATCAATATCCCTAGAAACAAAAAGGAAATTTAGTCGTTTTTAGGAAAAACAATTTTTTTAAGAAGATTCATTCCAAATTTCACTGAAATTGTTAAAATAATTATAGGTATGCTGAAAAAAGACAGCGAAGTCAAATGGAAAACAAAAGCTAAAACATATTTTGAACGCATCAAGAAGGTAATAGGAGAAGCTCTGGTGCTTTCCATCCCAAACTACATGAAAGAGTTATTGATATTTTCATTCTCATCTAAGCACATTATCGCAGTTGTGCTCTTACAGAAGACCGATGAAGGTTTCGAGTAGCCAATAGCATTTTTTAGTAAAAGCCTCAGAGAAGTCGAGTTAAAATATGATATACTGGAAATGTAGGCATACACTATGGTGAAGGCCCTCAAAGCTTTCAGGACTTACGTGCTACATTAAAAAATAATTTCCTACGTACCAACCAACTCTATTAAACACATATTGGTTCAACCTGATAGTGACGGAAGAAGGGGCCAATGGCTAGCCAAGATTCAAGAATTTGATCTTGAGGTAAAACCAACAAAACGCGTCAGAGGTCAAGGCCTGGTTGAGATACTAGCCGAATCAAATTTCAGGGCACTTGGAATAAATCATCTACAATCTTTTGGATACCTTCCAGATATAGAATAATTCGATGATTAGACACCTACAACTCAAATCCAAGAAAATGTTTCTTCCTTGTCTTGGTATGGCAGCATAGTTTCATATCTCTTGACTCTCCAGTGCCCAAGTGATATGACTCCTTCTAAGGCAAGAACATTAAAGCTGCACGCGGTAAAATATTGCATCATCGACAACCAACTGTATTGGAAATATCCCATGGGCTCTTTAATAAGGTGCCTGATAGAATCTGAAACGAAGAATGTTATAAATGAGTTTCATGAAGGGGTGTGTGGAGGACACCACGCCTGGAGGGAAACAGTTTATAAAATCCTAAGAGATGGTTACTATTGGCCAAAGTTATTTACAGACATGAATACTAAAGTCAGAGCCTGTAATTCCCATCAATTATTCTCAGGTAAACAAAAGCTTCCCGCACTACCCTTGACCCCAATCAAGATAGAAGCTCCATTTCAATAATGGGGTCTGGATTTTATTGGAGAAATCCATCCACACTATAGTGCACAACATAAATGGATTCTAACCACCACATAATATTTCACTAAATGGGTATAGTCCATTCCGACACGAAATGTCATAGATTTAGTGGTGATCAATTTCTTAGAAGAAAACATTTTATCAATATTCGGTTGTCCCTGAAAGATAGTCACCGATAATGCCCAAGCTTTCAAATCCATGGCGATGGTTAGTTTTTGCCAAAAGTTAAACATCGTACTAGGGCATTCCATAGCATACTATCCTTAGGGAAATGGATTATCCAAGTCATTGAATAAGAGCCTAATCACTATAATAAAAAAGATGTTGAATGAAAACAAGAAATCCTAACATGTTCATTTGAAATACGCTTTGTGGGAAAATCACATCGGCATTAAGAAATCAATCAAAATGTCCCCTTTCCAAATTTTGTATGGTTGTTGGCATAGGGGAAGAACTAGGGTTCAAATCTACAACAATGCACCAACAAAACCATAACTACCGGGCCTTTCGGCAACACCTGCGAAGCAGATGAAGTCTCACCCGAGGTAGAGGCAGGGGTGGTTGTAAGAATCAAGTGTCTAAAACCTTAGCTGGGACATAGATCTATGATTATAATACTTAATAGAGAACTTAGCATCAACATTTCATCAATATTCAATCAATATCTACTTCGTAGATAAAACAGAGCATCGCAACATTCACCCAGATCTAATGTGTATACGCACTTAGCAAAGGAATTAGATCAGATCTAGTAGATTCAAGCACTAAGCGAGTTCACAGATATTAGATATGGATTCATCATAAGCACAAAGCATATCAGATCAATCTACATATATCAAAGAACTTAGAAAATAACACATAAACATATCAGAACATTGCACCGAGCAGAATAACATAGTATTTACGTGGTTCACCCCCACCCTAGGGCTACATCCACCGACTCTTCTTATTTATTAGATTCTTCAATAGGTTACATGCACATAGCCTCGAAACCCTTACTTCACATAGGACAAAATATCTGTGCTCACCTCACCATATCCTCCTTCCCCGAGCTAGGTTTAGCACAAAGCCTTTCACAGATGGTTATAACCTCTTGCACTTAGCTTTACAAGCCTCTCACAATATGCACAAAGCACTTACAACTCTTGATCACTCAAATCCAACTCCAGAACTTAGCCATTCATTTATCACTTAGCACACTGGCCTCTTCCTACATTGCCTATCCTTCTATTTATACATTACAAAATAGGCCTAAACATGGGTAAACCCATGGGCCAACATTCCCATACCGGGTATATATTCCCAAATCCCAAAAAGGATCCAAAAATGGGCCGAGATCCCGCGATCTCTGCTTCATCTTACGCTCCTCCTTCGACAGGCTATCGAAGTCCCAAAATAGGTCAACATGACCAAGGATCTCCCAAAACTTGGTCAAGGGCCCTGTGACTCGTCCCGAGTCACTCTGGTCTAACTAGTTCTGCTTCGAACGCCTCGAGCTTGGCTCGAGCTTCTTTGACCTGTTGTTGTGCTACAACCTCCTTTTTGACAAACTTGTGGATGGATACGTCATTAATACGTCCCTCTAGACATTGTTCTGATGTAGTGACAACCTGCTCTAACTCTGCTCCTTGGCCTTCTACCTCTATTAACAATTGATAGGTCGTATCTTGCACATGTTGGAGTTTCTGAGTTATCTCCATAACTATGCTCTGGATGGTATGGATTTTTTTTTTCTAGTGCGTTGCTCTTGGGAGAAATTCATTCTTTCCATGAATTATAGGGACTTGAACTGTGCCTGTATCTTTTCGGCTTGATACTTTGCCTCTTGGAGTTGCGACTCCAGTGCTCTTAATTTTGGACTCTCAGCGAGTCATTCATATGTCAGGGCACTGTGATCAGTGAGATTCTTACATTCTAGGGTAAGAGCCTTGAGCCTTTCAACTGCGCTCTTGGCGGTTTCTTCCCTTTGGTCTCTTACATCTTGAGGGGTGTCGGGTACTACGCGTATCTCCAAATCTGCTATGTGTTGTTGTAGCTGTTGGATCACTTCTTCAAGTTGCGCTACTTGTTGTGGAACTCGCTCTTCGACCTTTAATTCTACAACTGTCATAGAGAGAAGTGATATGTTGACCATTTCCTTTACTTCGAGTTGCTCCGTGAGCAAATTTTCCTTTTCTTGCTGCAATTGTGATTTTTCCTCATCAAACTTCACTTGGAGAGCAAGATTTTCCCATTCTGCAGCATTGCGTTGTTCCACAAGTACTCCATGTACTTGTGCTAAAGCCTGCTTGGCTTGCTCTATTTCTTCTTGCGCTCGTCGAACGTGAGCTTCAACTGTGTCAGCCAGGTGGTGGAGTTGAGCTAGATCATCTCCCATTTAGGGTGTTTCTAATGGTAGAGGTGCAGTGGAGACTGCATGGATACATTGTAGTGCTTTCTTTACCCCTCAGAGTTCAGTGTCAATTCTATCATACATTGCTTCCTGCTTGGCCTCTTTTTTTTCTTCTATTTCCAGTGAAGCATCATTTAGGGCTGCTATGAGGAAGTCTAAGTCATCAAAGGTGAGGACAGTCTGCATCTTGGTCATAGTGGCCTTCGATTTATTTTAGGAGGAAGGTTTCAGGGGGGGAAACCTTCCTTTTCTTCAAGGGATCAACCTCGTCTCTAGGCGGTGTTACCTCTCCTTTCTTCTGTGCCATCTATCTCTTCACCATCACCCCCTCGCTCTGGTGATATGGAAGAAATATTCATGGATGCGTTGTCTATTTCTTGGACTTCTACGGTCTTCTTTGTCTTGCGAGGTCCAGGTGTATCATGCGTTTCATATGGACTGTCGATGTCAGATATATCTGCAATGTCTACTAGAATGAGGAGGTCCACCGACCAGTCCTTGGTGATCTCCTCCAAGTCCTCTTCCATTATCGTATAGTAGGATTGGATTTTTTGTTTGTGTTCATCAACACGTGCTGTGATGTAAATAATATGGCAATTTGCATTGAACTTCATCAACGGTCGGAACTGGTATAGAGAATTCAGGGTCATGTGAGGCTTGGACTGTATGGTTGTCTTCAACTACTTGTAATAGGTATGAAAAACAACATTGGACTACCACTGTTTATTCATATCTTTCGAGTACCACAATGTACTAAACTTTGCAGCCAATGGTTTGAAAGGCTCGATGTCCAAGAAGGTCGCACCTTCCGACATCTTCCAAGCAATAAAAGCAATTAGGATCAATAGCAAACTAAAATGAAATTTGTATCCTTGATATTGGGCTTCTCTGCAGTTGAGTTCTAATTGGTTCACCAGGTACTTTTCCTAGTTCATCTGAAGTCCTTCTGCGCACTTCCCTGTGAGGTCGACTATAAAACCAGTGACTTGGGTGGGCCGATTCTTTCGCACTAACTTCCCTGTAATCAACTAACAAGTGAGGCACACTGTGTCGCTCTGGATAGAAGCTACCTTGTAGCCTTGCATGCCTTTATCGACATCACCATAAGTGTCCTTAGTCTGCTATGAAAAAGCGCGATTCATGTGTTTTCTGGGGTAAAAATCTTAGGGATCAGGTCCTTTCATACTTAACCCTGTGATCTGATTGATCAGCTCTGGATCAACTGTTATACGGTGGTTTAACCACAAATATCCACCATGGTAACAATATAGAAGCATCTTGATGCATGCATTCACCCCCCAGTGTCGGCCGAAGTGAGGAATCTTCATGACATTGAGTAGGGTGGACTGCGCTAAGTCCATAGTCCATTGTTGAGGGATGATCTTTGAGTTTTTCCCTTTTGTTCTAGTCAGGTACTTATGTGGGGCGAGCATACCATAAACCTTGTGATATCCAAGGTTGAAGTTGCTGAACTTCAACATTGCAAGCTTATCTTGGTCTGCTCGTACTATGCATATCCCCTTCGGGAGGTACGCAGTGACCAAGGCGTACTCAAAATCTCTAGGTACGTTGTATCGATTTATTGTGCCTCTCAAAGGTGGTATATAGGTGGATAATATGGTCAAGATTAATTTAGCATTCGCTAGATCATCCCTATGCTTGGTCCTCTTTTCATCGGATGGTCAGGATGGTCTGGCTCCACGAGCATTGGATGGAGAGGATGGAAGTCCTCTCATCGACGATGCTTGTACACCTGTAGACATCGACATGACTCTTTTAGTCATGAGGTCGATCAAAACTTCTTCAAAAACTTTTTCTATAGCGCTCAATTCGTCCGACATACACACTCGAGTTTAAAAATCTTAGGCTCAGGGAATAAATTTAGACACTGCAATAGGATAGACAAAAAGAGTGCAATGATCACTGTATAAAATTGACTTAGTCTGCGGGCTAAAATTCTCAACTGGAAAAAGTGTTCTCGGTGCATGGCGTGATGGGATAAATAGGTAACTTGCAAATGCATCACTTGCAACAGTTATGAAGCCTTTGTTAACTCTGTTTTGTCCTTTATGGCATAGTCCAATGGTCTGGTGATGAGTCATAATTGCCTTTCTACCTGTTTGGGGCATCGAATGAATGGTTATAATGTACCCAACGACTATATTTCTTCGCCACGGTGAAGTTCCATGTGTCATTGTTTTGATATCCCCGCAAAGCTCCAATTTTGCAAATCTTTCTTCTGCGAGGTTTCCTCTGGAACCTTTTGCAACTTGTCGATCTTAGCTCTCTTATTACTTAGCTTTCTAGCCTTCTTTCTAGTGATCTTCATCTCGGTATGTCTTTTTCCATTCTGATTCTTATCCTCTTTTGACATGGTGACTTCGCGTTGTTGAGATCCTTTTCTAAGATTCAAGAGTAACCCTTCTTCTTCATCTGGAATAGGTACTTCAATCTTCAGTGGTTCTTCTAGTATTCTTGCAACTTCGACATCCAGGTCTCTGGTGTTAAATGGATTTGATCTGTTCTTTTGTTCTTCAATCAAGTGTGCGATCCTTCTAGTCATGAATTCTTTTAACTCTTGCTTCTTATGTTCTAAAACTTATTTTTCTTCTTTAGTTCTGGCCTGATCTTTTTCAATCCACGGTTTTCCAAGAAACATAGTAAATGGTGTGTTGTCCACAATAAATTTAATAATCTCAAAATATTCCTTTGTCTAAGTTCCATTGGCATTCACAGGTATCCAGGTGAGCCTTCCACATATATGTATTAGCTTTCCTTTGAATAGACCTATTCCTCCTAGTGAAGGAGTCATAGCAGGCTTCCCTATAGCTTCGCAAGTTCTTTCTGTCATGATATTCACATGGGTTTCCTCATCTAGAACACAGTCAATGTCGAAGTCTCATTACGGAACATACTGTGACATACCCATCACCCAATTGAACCATGCCACATAAATTTTATCTAACTGTATGCATTTAAAACATACACACACAACCCTCTTGCAGAAGCTTCATATATAAAACGTAACTCACAAATACATTACGTATTGGCATGAATTCACACAATAATAATAGTAAACATAGACATGCAACATATATAGGAAATACCCAAAAACTTCCAAATGGTTATAACCACACATATGATAAACCCATAAAATAAGCACGCAAATAACAATGCAACATGCAAATTTATCACACAATTGGTACTTATCTTGGTAAGAATGTCACCAACTGCGTGTAGACCATCCACAAACCTCCCAACCTTAGACTACACCGTTCATTACTCT
>SNQJ01S0198468.1:0-17176 GCA_010110895.2 Picea sitchensis
TCTACTTGACCCACGGGAACAAATACTTTCAGATCTATTTTCGGTATGCCAAGTCATGATTCTCATTCAATACCTTCGACCTCTAAACCCTTTTCTTTTGGTATGCCTGATATGATGTCGCAACTCTCGTCCTCTGTTTCAAAGACTAATGTGAATTATAGTTTTGGGTCTAGGGGCACGATGCCTCCTTATGTTCCTTTTCCTTTTTCATATTCCCCAACTGTATCCTACAGTTGGAGGTTGGAATCCTTTTTCCTCTGGGCCTAATCCTAACTTTAGTGCTCCGATATGGAGTGCTCAAATGGACAGACAATTTACTTCCTATATTACATCCTTCATCCCCTCTGTCCTCTAGTGTTCCATCCAGAGGAATTTAGTTTCAAAGTATGGGCAACCCCTAGCACGAAGTTCCTTCATCTGGGGGAAACATATGTAATCCTTATCATGCTTCTTCCGCAGGTATGGTGCCCTTACAACCTTTCATGAATCAGTTTGGAAGAGGATATTATCCTATTGGAAAGGGCCATGGTATATACCAAAACCATGGATGGTTTGCAATCCATCAGCCCCAATATTTCCTGGGAGCATGGGCTTAGACACTGCAACCTCGACTCTCTTTTATGGTCATGCTTAATCTGTTATATTTGTCGAAGTTAATGAATGACCCTGTGCGTCATGATCCATCATGGCCCCCCATCCTCACCAAGCTTCCTTTGGACATTACAAAATTTGAGGGCAAGACTAGTGAGGATCTGGGTGATCATGTGACTACTTTTCATCTATGGTGCTCATATAACTCCTTAAATAACGATTCTNGTCATGATCCATCATGGCCCCCCATCCTCACCAAGCTTCCTTTGGACATTACAAAATTTGAGGGCAAGACTAGTGAGGATCTGGGTGATCATGTGACTACTTTTCATCTATGGTGCTCATATAACTCCTTAAATAACGATTCTATTCATTTGAGGCTATTTCAATGCACCCTCAGGGGGGTCATCGTGAAGTGGTACATTGAGATACCAGGGGGAACATATGGAAATTTCAATCATATGGTATTGGTTTTTCTCAATCACTTCCAATTGTCGATTCATTACAATGCCGAAATAGAACTTTTGTCGACCTTTCTCCAAGATAAAGCCATGCATATCTCAGACCATATCTAGGAGTGGTGTAGAAAAAAGAGGTTGATTAAATCCTACAGTCCTCCCGAGTTTCTATTGGAATGGTTCCTTAAGTCTTTATTACCTTATATTTCGAAGGATGTCTCTACATCCAGAGTAAAATCTGAGGAGGAAGCCATTTTTAAATCCCAACAATTGGACCTCATATATGGTAAATCTGGGATGATTTATGAAATTCTCCCTGACAAACCGCGGTCGAAATACGATCCTAGAAAAAATCTCGGGCCTCATGTCGATGGAATCATAGGCTCTGCAAATTCTAAGACTACAAAATTGGTGATGATCCAGTTGAAATATTTGTCTCTAAGACAACCTATAGCAGGACAATCTTTGACTTCATCCTCCACCACCACCTAGTCGGCAGATGTACATTCTGTATAGTTTTCATCTAACCCAAATGGTAACCAGCAACCAGGAGAGACAAAGAATAAATGACGAGGTAATAATTGTAAGGGTGGGAAAAATAATAATAAATCCAWGGATGACACTAATAATTATAGATTGAATAATAATGTCGGTGAGGGAAAGAAAGAAAAGCACAATGTGAAGTTTCCTTGTAAAWTTTTTAAATATGATGACCTTACCCACCTATGCCCAAAAATCGAGGAAGCCTCGAGGATCTTRTCGCATCCAACCACTGGGATGACAAAAYAGTTTCTGCATAATCAACATATGGCCTCARKGACCTCCAACACCAGAAATGCGTAGAGAAGGAGTCAAAACCCATCGACACATGAAGGTGGCCATCTATGCGTCAATATGGTCAATTCTTAGATTGATCTAGCCACTCGATCTCGGGATTACAATTMTTCACATACTTTTATAGGTCCAAAGTCTCCTGCTCCTCTGAAGACACCCCTGCATATCRAAAATCTAGAACCTTTGTCTTGTATTCCGAAAGGAGTACTAAAACGCTCTGCCCACAATCCTAATGCCAGAGCCACCGAGAACTATTCTATTATCGAAGATCTGGGCCAAACCCCTTGTGCAATGTCGTCTTTGGAGGTTCTCCATATGTTTCCTTTACAGAGGAATGCCTTGTTATCTACGTTAGGATCTCTAGACTCATGTGGCTTGAAGGTTATCAAGTTTGACGTCACAGATGTTAAGCCTCAATTACCTTACCACGTGGCCTTTTAAATCCATGTGGAGTACACAAAAATTACTATCAAACATACTGTAATTGATGAAGGTGTTGTGACATGCGTGATGTCCCTAACATGTTGGAAATCCATTGTCTCTTGGACCCTATCTCAATCTATGACTATGTTGACCGCATTTGATGGGCGTTCGTTAATTCGACTCCACAAAATCCTCCCCGCTTTTCCAGTCCAGTTAGGACTATGAAATTTGATGTATAGGTGGTGATGTGCCTCTCGACTACAATTTACTACTAGGGAATAATTGGTCTTATGCCATGACAACCCTCGTGTTGTCTTTTTTTCACACTTTATGTTTTCCTCACAAAGTGAAGATAGTGACAATTGATCAGTTTTCCTTTGCGCACACTAGTCCTAGTGCATCGGTTGGACCTTTGGTCCCAATGATTGATAATTCTTAGCATGCAACTGAGGATGTTGGTGTTGGAATGTATTCCTTTTTATAGTTAGCTTTGATTTCATGGCACCAATTCACCATATTAATTCCATTTCCAGTGAGCCTTCATTGTCTATGAGGTTTGTTCCTTTCCGTACTTCGTATTTCAACGACCCTTGGACCCTACCTTCCCCAACTATGTCATACGAAGGTCATTCGCACATTGGGATGGTGATGCCATTGTCAGCAACAAAAGTTGTGTATCAGTCTATTCTTGACGTTATTGTTGATCTGAATCCTTCCTCCTCGTAGACATATGAGGTGGACCTTGTTTTAGATTCTGTATGGGTCGCTCAGTCATCTTGTTCACATGATTTCCTCGATGATACTTTACCTTTGGATGAAGCCATATTAGAGGCCATGTCTGGTCTTGATAGGTCTTGGGATGATATGCATCATCGATCCTATTTTCTCCTAGAGCTTGTTAAGATCGAACATGATGAATTTAGATCTACCTTGAGTGAGATGGTCGGTCACGTTGTGGTTCCATTAGATATGAAAGGTATTTATGTTGAAGGAAACATGGAGAATATTTATCTTACTGTCGCGATTGACATCTCTCGTATCCCTGGTAAAATTGAGAACGTGTATATCAGTGGAGATTGTTCTCCTTAAGAAATTCATATCACACCGATCTCTTCAAAGAATTCCAAGATGTATTTTCTTGGTAATATGAAGAGATGCCAGGGATCGACCCCAAAATTGTTGAGAATGATATTAAAACCTATTTGTATTCTAAACTTGTTCAAAAATGTATTAGAGTTGCTACTTAATGCTATTAAGGCATAATTAGAGAAGCTATTTAATGTTGGTTTCATTTACCTAGTTCTCTTGACTGAATGGGTGTCCAATCCCATTCCCGTCAATAAAAATCAAGGAACCATTCGCGTCTGTATGGATTTTAGAGACTCGAACAAGGCATGTCCTAAAGATAACTTACCTACTCCTTTCATTGACCATATTCTTGACGAGTGTGCGGGAAGAAAAGTATTTTCCTTTATGGATGGATTTTCATGGTATAATCAAATTCAGATCATACCCGAGGATCAACATAAGACAACGTTTATTTGTCCTTAGGGTACTTTTGCATACCAGAAAATGCCTTTCGGTCTTAAAAACACCGAAGCAACCTTCCAACATGCCATGACCTTTTCATTTAATGATCTTAAGCATATTTTTGAAGCTTACTTAGATGATCTCATTGCACACTCTCGCAAGAGAGTAGATCACTCCACTCGGCTTTGATTAGTATTTGAGAGATACAGTTATTATCGCATTTAGTTGAACCCTCACAAGTGCATATTCTATGTTTGGTCTCGTCGTCTTTTAGGATTCATAATATCTATGCATGGGATCATGGTAGATCCTATGAAGGTTGAGGAAATACTTTGATTTCCTCCCCCTCGCAACATGCAAGAGCTTCAAGGTTTACAGGGAAAGGATAACTTCCTGCGTCGTTTCATAGTGAACTATGCCAATTTAACTAAAGGTTTCATGAATCTTTTGAAGGACACTTCATTTATATGGGATGACCGAGCTCAGGAATCATTAGATTCTCTTAAGAAAGATTTGGTATCGACGCCTCTGTTGAAGCCTCCAAACTACAATAGAGACTATTTTCTTTACATCGCCGCGTCTGAGGGGACGATTGGTATGGTACTAGTTTAGGAGGACGATGAGCTTTGTGAGCACATTTTATACTATTTCATTCGAAACCTAGCTAGTCCTGAACTTAAATACTCTCACGTAGAGAAGCTAGCCTTGGTCGTTGTACATGCAATTCAGATATTACGACATTATATATTACTTTGAAAAACTATTATGGTTGCAGATATCAATCTATTTCAATATGTCCTCACCAGGCATATCATAGGGGGGAAACACAATCAGTGGATTATTATTTTTCAGTAATTTGATATCGATTTTGATTCTACAAAATGTAAGAAATCGCTAGTTTTTGTCGAATTGATGTCGAACTTCCTTTAACTGGATGAGTACATTTTTCATGATGATTTGTTCATGGATGAACATATTTTCCTTATATCATCTTCAGACCCCTAGTATGGAGAAATTTTGATCTATCTTAAAACCTTGAATCTACCCCAACATCTGTCGAGAGACAATCAACGATGCATATGTCATCAGGCTAAAAACTACCTTATTATCAGTGACACTTTGTATCGTTGAGGGGCAGATAATATTTTACATCATTACTTGACACACGAGGAAGATGAGGATGTTCTCAATGACTGTCATAGTGGGGCATGTGGTGGTCATTTATCCGAGATTGCGACAACCCAAAAGATATGGCCATCAATTTTTAAAGATTGTGTTGAAGCAGTCAATAAGTGTTACCCTTGCCAGGTGTTCACTCAGAAAATGAGCTCGCACTCAACCCCTCTTCACCTAGTATTCACCATCAGTCCCGTCACCAAGTGGGGGGTATATTTTATGGACTGTAATCCAACGTTGGTTGGGGGGAACCAACATATTATATCGTGGTCGTGGATTATTTTACTAAATGGGAAGAGGCCATGCCTACCATTAAATCCGATGGTAAGACTTCAACATTCTTCGTGTTCAACCAAATTATAGCCCGGTTCAGAATCCCAAGAGAGATTGTCATCGATCATGGAAATCACTTTTAGAATGAAATGATGAAAGAGTTAGCATCAAAACTAGAGTTTAATCACGATCATTCTTCCCCCTACTATCCCCAGGAAAATGGAAAAGTAGAGGCAGTGAATAAATATCTGAAGATCATTTTGCAAAAAAATGTCACCCAAAGTAAATCTTACTGGCATCTAATGCTTTAGCCTGGACTTTGGGCATACTAAACCATGGTAAAAACTTCCATTGTTTTCTCTCATTTTTAGTTAGTACATGGCGTGGAGTCGATTCTTCCGATTGAATGGAAAATCACTTCCCTTATGTTGGCAATTGAGCTCCTACTTGACACATCCGATCTTGAAGAATGCCTCATGCACCTAGAGCACCTCGATGAGAATCTTCGATATGCCTCTACGACTATCGAAGAAAAAAAAATGGCGTGTTAAGGTTTAGTACGATAATTATGTCTTCCCCTAACAGTATGATAAGGGTGACATGGTTCTCCTTTATGACCAAGAAAAATAACCATCGGAGGAAAGTAAGTTCAACCCCATGCGGTGCGGTCCTTATATCATGTGACGTGTCTTAGATAAAGGATCCTGCGAATTAGAATATTATGAAGGGAATATGCTAGATGAGCCTAGAAATGGGCTCTACCTTAAAAGGTACTACATTTGATCCCTCAAACTTGGGCGTGACCTTTGTATATTAGTGTATCTTAGTGTAACTACTTATTTATCTTTTCCTTTGCATCATCGACTTTCTTATCAAGTTTTCTCTTGGTTGGAATATGTAAACAAATTCTTTGGTTTACTTAGGATTCACGGATGGTGCCATTCATCATACACGGAACATGGATTCCACCGCTTGGGTCATTTACTCACTTGAGGGCCAACTAGTTTCTTTAGGTGGAGTTCGTCTGGAGCCATCAATGAATAATGTGGATGAGTATAGTGTCGTTATGGAGCTATTATGCGACACCATTTTACACGGTGTTCGATCTTTAGAAGTTCGCCTAGATTCCTAATTAGTCGTATGTCAATTAAATGATAGTTAGCGTGTGAGAGATCCTACTCTACTCCGACGATTCCTACGAGTATGAATTTTGAAACGATACTTTGATTTTCTTACTTATAATAACATCCCTAGAAGTTCTAATCATGTATCTGATGCRTATACTAATTATATTTTAGATTGGAATTTTTCAAATAACTAAGTAAAGAAAACAAAATCATATTTTTACACATTGTAACATATATCAGTAAWTCCAAAGACCAAATTTTTATATTTCATCCTTTCAAATCCAAAAAATATAGTGTCATAGGACAAAATGGGGCTCACACCCTCAAAACACATATATGGATGGTACATAGCATGACCATGACATCTACTCCTGTCATGCCAAATGCATATCATGATAGCACACTACGACATTTTCAAGACGTCGGAAGAGTCGCACCCATGCATGGGGTACACCCACCACCTGTCGTTGCATAACCTCTTACAGATCCTCCACTTCAACCATAGGAATATTGTGTGTCAATTGAGACAAGTTCCCCTACACATTTTGTAGCACTCTCTCTGTGTCCCCACCTACTATCTATTATCCTTAGCCCCTTCATTGATGTCGTGGGAATCCCTCTGGTCGTTGCGGACCTACATCTGCGTAACAAAGAAATTGCCAATTCTTAATACTATGCAAAAATATTTCCATTTTCTATTTTTCCTTTATCAAAATTGAAAAAACAAAATGAAATATACAAAATTATTTCTTACCAAAATCACCATAGGCAGAACCTGGTGGTAAAGAAATGTCAGGATCCCCTCTATATTCGATCCCTCTGTAAGGATAGTCATCAATGGATATGACTTGTTAGCGCCACCAGAAAAAGAACTCATCATTGTAGGGGGTTGGCGCCCTACCACCTCCTAACCACCTCATCACGTCAGTCCACCATGACATGGATGGATCACGCAGTCCATATGGATTAATCTCTACTCTAGGGATCAAATCTGGAACCCTCTTAGAGAAAAGACTACAAAGTATGGATGCGAATCCGAAATTTCTCATTCACCCTTGTTTGCAATCCGTCAAATGGCTCTTCATGTTAGCCAACAATGAGGTACACCAGTCATAAAAAATGGGTCTGAAACACTGCACTATGTAGAAAATGAGTGGCCTTGATGCCTGGTGCAATGAGGTTGACCCTGAAATCCATGTGAGTGGACTTACCATGAGACCATACTTGTTACCTCATAAAGAAATATCTTCTCTCCCTTTTGGGCCATGTTGGTGTGGTGGATGTTACTATGGTGTTGATGTTGAATGGTGATCTGTTTCAAAGAGGAGGGGCTCCATTTGCTCAATTTGGGCTCAATTGGTCATTTATCTCTCGACACTTCATGTCTTCTACCTAGTATACTTGAGACATCATCTCCTTAGTTACCCCTAGGATGGAGGTAACTTCTGGATCCTACATGGGGACATGTGCTCATCATAGAGTACATGAGAACCTAAAAATATCCTGGTAATACTTGTTCCTACACATACTCAATCAACATATTAGAGGATTGAGGGATGGCTTGCTCACCCTTTATTCTTATAAGCAAAATTTCAAAAATTCAACTATTTCTTAAAAATAAAAATTTCATTTTTTGAAAACTTCTAACTAACATGTAATATGATTCAAGCAAATGCATCGCAAGAACTATGCATAAATGCAAGAAAAGAAATATGTAAATCCAAGCATATGAAATGCAAGAAAATGCAACTACCCTTCCATGACATGAACACACAAATGCAATTGAAAAAAGAAAATGACCTACCTACTTACCTGGGGCCCGAGGCCCATAGAAGTAAAAACCCTAAATATGTCAAGTGAAATCATACAACTGATGCAACCAACTGATCATATCATCAAGGTATCTCCCCCCGTGCTTAATTATGTTATACACCAAAGACAAGTTAAGCACATAATAATCATGAACATAAATAAACATACAATAAATCATAAAATGCAACTCATGGAGGAGAGAGGGCGGGACAAAATCACACTTGAAAAGGTAGCCAAAATATTGATCAATACATATCTGAATAGGACTACCACGTATAGATGATGGATAATATTCATCCTTTCTTAGAATAACACTGGTCTCTGAAGGATGAGATGAGATGAGAAATCCAAAAAAGAAACCATGATTTCCAAAAGAAGAAGATATGAGATAAGGGTCAAGCTTAGGTCTAAAGAAAGAATATTTCTTCATATTTAAAGCATATTGATTCTTTATTTGCACATCCCTGCAAAAACCCCCAAGATAAAAACATTTTTTCTCTAAAGTGTGAGTTTGTGATTTCTCTGGGCTAGCCGCAACCTTGTGTCCACCAAAATTTGAGCATAAGGGTTTTTGAAAATCTTCATCATACCAAAACTCTGAGTGCCCAAAAAGGTACGAATCACAAGTCCCAAAGTATGACTGAAATTCATCATCAGTATATTGTGAAAATAAATCCTCAGGTGGATGAGACCAATCTATGTTCATATCATCATCAGGTTGCCAAATATCTTGATTGTCCACTTATGGGAAACAATCTTTCAAAGGGAATATTTCTGCATTCTTTGTCTAGAAGCTACCCTCGTCGTTGTAGATGGGATATCCATAAAAAATGAAACAACTAATATCCCATCCATGATTCCGAAAACATATGAAATCATCAATATGTATGTCAACCCTATCTAAGGGTTGATCCACGAATTCACATGTATCACTGGAACTGATCACTTATTCGCAAGGTTGGACCACTTCATTTTCCTCAAGAGGGAAAGTAGACACCAATGTCTCGTTTGGTTTTTCAGTGTGAGAAACTTCATGTGGATCTTCTTGGTAACTTTATTCACATATATGTTCTTCAAGCATCTCTTCATTTGTAGGGGGGTGACCTTTGGTAGGAGGTGCTTAACCAAGTTTTTCTTTAGTATATTCCTAAGACAACTCCCTTATAATACTCATCATATGCTTAAAAGCATCATCAACAATTTTTTTCTTTTCCATTTGCAAAGGTTCCCTTATGATACGGTAAGTTATGGGAAATGGATCTATATGAATGTTGTGAAAATCCCATGGTGCCATAATTCCATCATCTAAAATAACACTTCAATGGATTCACCAGAAGAGACCAAGGCTCATCAAAGATTGAGAGGGTATCTTCCCTTAATGGAGTCTTTAGATAAAATTATATGAACTTCATTGAAATTTGATAAGAGGGTAATTCCATTCATGGAGTTTCTAGGAAAGCTAAGGGTAAAATCTTTGGGATGGACTTTCCAAGTGTCATTATGGGATTAGAAAGGATTCAAAATCCTCCCTGACAATGGTGCCAAATTTTTTATCACACAGATTCTATTTTGGGAAAATCCCAACTCAAGAAACAAGTGTGTGACACAATTGGGGACACCTATCACTGTCACCTCAATAGATATCCCCCCTTTTTTTTAGTGAAGGGCAATTCCAACACAAGGGAGGCTTCTCGAGTGATCCTAGGGGGATTGCAAGACAAAATCCTAGGAGAAGAATGGAGCAACCCTATAGGTCGCAATGAAAGTTTTTAGGGGCTTGATGGAGGTTGAGTATCGGTCAAGGAAAGGTTGGCAATGGAGAATACTTGCAAAACCAATGTTATACAAACAAAACCAAGACAATTTATGATGAAATGAGCCTTAGAACAAGTGGAAAACAAAAACTTAGGCTTTTTGTCCAAAAATTGCAGCAATAATGAAATATATATAAGCAATGAAGAATTACAACAACTGCAAATTGAACCATCGGAATCAAGTATATGATATTGGAAAATGAAGCTTGAAACTCATACATAATATTCCAAATGTTAGACCAAGACTTTGATTAAAAATAAGGGTTGTTAATGATTGTTATCAACAAGTATTTATGACATCCCAATGGATCAACCACACAAATAAACAAATAAATGGCGTAGATTGAAGCTTTAGACAAGCACTTTCAATTCCAATAGTAAGATAATGATTTCCACGTGGTTAAATTGTGAATGAAACAAGAGATAGAAGTGAAGTGCAGCATCCCTAACGACTGTAGCTAATAATTAATAATAGAAACAAGTTATACTTTATTTTCATCAACGATTCAACCACCAATTACTCATTTTTACCATGAAGCAAGAAAGTAAGAGAAAGAGAAAATGTTATGCAACTTTATCACTTTGCTAAATTTATGAGACTAGGGCCTTTAAACCCCATTATGGAGTCACTTGTTTGAAGGGAGAGTTAAACCAAGTATATGATTGAAGAGGAATTGGGATAAACCCTTATAGAATCCAAGACATATCCTTATTCTAAATTGTTTATCTTTCCAATCAAAACCAAACTAGGGTTTAACGTTTCTAGGGGTGTAAACCCTCTTACTCCCTAGAACATAAACCCTAGTCCAATTTTACTTCAAGGGCATGGATCCTTATACTTCTTGAAGAAAACCTTGAGTTCTCTTATCTAGGTGAGGAAAAATTGTGAGCTATGGAGGGTGTAAACACTCTTACTCCTCCTAGGGTTTTTTCAACAAAATATTAAAATCACCAAGTAAATTACCATAAATTGCAGACAATCCACTTTCAAGACAAGAAAATATATGAAGAAACCTTACTCATCCAATAAATATCCCACAAAACTTCACCACCAAGCTCTAATAAATATAGCACACTAATATAGTCACTGAGTAGCAAGATAGCAACACATTTTTGCACCAAAAAGAGACATAACTATTTTCCCCAAGGGGGGCGAAATTTTAGTCCAAGAGAGGGAGAACCCTCAAGTGAGTTATGATTTGTGACAAGTGACTTGCCTCATATTTATATGAGGAAAACCAAGCCCTAGTTTGTTCACTTTACAATCAAATCCATGATTTTAGGTCTAAAACCTAAGTTACAATGGCTAATTGACAAGACATCTTTCCTTTTTTCCCACATAGGCTACAAAATGACCAACAATAACAAAATGATAGGACATTATCCCATAAAATGTCTCTCCAAAGTGGCATGTGTGATAGTAAAGCCTCCAAAGGCTAGGACGTCAAGCTATAAGAGTGCCACATCGTACCCAAATCAAGCAATAGAGTGGGGCTTCAATCCCACAACATCACCAAATATTCCAAACATGCCAAATGTTCCATCAAAATTGTGATGTCATGCTTCCTGAGAGGGACATTTGGGCATAGGAGGGTGAATTCATCCTTACTTCATGGTTCCAATCCTTTTTCAAGTTCTAAAGTCACCTTCCCAAGTGAAACGCTCATCTTCCAAGGTCTCCAATGAATGGGGCACTACATCCAACCAATGGGCTTTCAATCCCCTATGAAGGTCTAAGTGCCTTTGTCACTTCATGAATAGATTTCATCAGGCAAGGTCCTGCAAAGACAAACAAGTATGCCCTCCAAGTGTCCATAATTCACATGTATCATGCCAAGTAAGCCACATTTAATAAAAGAACCACCTGAATATGTGCATTAAATCCCCCCTTTTCAAAATAAACAAATTCTCAAAGACCTTATAAAATTTTCCAAATTTAGGTATAGGAGGGTTGTCATGGTGCCTTATTGGGTAGGCCAATCCCCAAGTTAAGGAGTGTTTCCCAAGAAAACCCTCTCTAATTCATGTAGTGAGTATGAGGTGTATTGGGGTAGTACTTTTGGGTATGTGGTTCTTGATATATCAAGGGATCATATTGTCTCATCTATGGGTGCCTTTGTGGAGGGTGTATTTCATCCCTCATTTGCAATGCAACAATTTTCCAAATTCTTTATTTTCCTTTCATTTATTATGGTCCAAACAATGATTTTTATATGTAATGGAAAGTAAAGAGCATCGTAATGCCACTTGAAGTTAGGAACACACTGAGTGCCATATGCACTAGAAATTAAAAGACAACACAGATATATTCCCCCATCAAACGGGACATTTATTAATTATTTGTTTTCTTTTTTAAAGGTCCTTCATTTTTATGGAGAATCGTTTCATTGCTTTCAATACCTTAGGGATATCATCTAGAAGGATAATTTATGGCTTTTAATTTTTTCTAGCTACAACACCTCTAGCCCTTTATCCCCTTCTTCACATGAAATGAGGTACAAGCCCTTCTTGGGGTCAATGAACCCACAAACTTAAAAGGTGAGAAAACAGATGGGAAAAGGTGTAAAAAGTGGTAATTATGAGTGGGAATGGTATTATGACCCTTCAAGGGGACCCCCCCCCTAGTGGAAAACCTTTTCTCGAGGGTGACCTACTTACTAGCAAACCATGTAAACCACCAAGGTGAAATAAGGAAAATGTTATAATTTCCAAGCAAATGTTCCATAATCAAGAAAGGACCCTTTGCAACATGCTCAAATGATTCAATTATTAAAGTGACACTTACCATGAGACCATACTTGATACCTCATGAAGCAAGAGTTGTTTTCCTTTCTGGGACATCGTGGTGTGCAAACGCTTCTATGTTGTTGATGATGAATGGTGATATGTTGTGAAGAGGAGGGGATTTGTGTGCTCAATGTGGGCTCAGTTGTTCATATGGATCTAGAAAATCCATGTCTTCTACCTTTAGGTGATCCAGGTGGATATCGGTGGCCACCCACCTTTTCCAACTAGCTCAAAATAGTTTTCTGACAATTTTGGCAATTTACTATTTTTAGCAATTTTAACTTATGGGGCCATTTTGAGGGCCTAAATGAAGGTTTTTGGGGATCGAGATTCTCAATGATAAAATAAGGCATGATTGAGCCCCCAAAATGAATCTCCTCTATGATACCTTTCCAACGGGCTATCATACGCCTAAAACGGAGATCATATGAAAAAGTTACGACCCCGGGAAGTTGATGTACTAACTTACCCAGACGGGGCCCACATGACTTTTGGCGCTTCATCTCCTAGGGTTAGGTTTTTGGATGTATATGGTTTTTGAAATTCATGTTTATTGTAAAAAGGCCTTCAAAGCCTCATTTTATTCATCTTCTTGAGAATGAGCACAACCGTCACATCTCTTTTCAGAGATAAGATGCCACCATTCCAGCAAACTTGTTTCCATTGCATTTTACAATTTCAACTTATTTCCTTATTGGATAGAAAACCAATTTTACTATATCTCTGTTATTTTGTGTTAATCACCTGTTAATAATTTGTAGTCATTTTTTTATGCTCATAAAATCCCGATCAATGGTATTAGAGTAGTCTTCTCCTTGTCATCTTAATGCATGTCCCCAACGAGGTCGGAGTACAAAGAGTTGGGTATCGAGCTTGTTTCTCTTGAGGATAAAATCTCTTGCATGCCCAAGCCACCTCTTTTAGCAGGAGAAAATAAAGATGATGGGACAAGAGATCCTTTCAAATTGTTGATTGAGGAAGCCCTCACACAACAAAGGAACAAGATGATGGATAGTTTTGCGCAAAATTTTCAGCGTCTACCAACAGGCGACGCATCTTCTTCGAGCGGAGGCCCCACCCCCTTCAAGGTACAAATAAACTTCGATATTCCTATATTTGAAGGTCAGATAGACACAGATGATGTAGACAAGTGGTTGAATCTACTAGAAGGGTATTTTTTTTTCCATAACTTTTAGAATAGAGAAAAGATTACTTTTGCACTCCTCAAAGTCGTTCCCCATGTCAAAGATTGGTGGGAAACTTTCTGTGAGCAAAAGGAAACATAGGAACCCTCATTACTTACAGTCATGACCACTTGGAATCCTTCAGGGATTTTATTAAGGAACAATACTACCCTGTCGGAATTTATGACGACTTGTATACCAAATGGACCACACTGCGGCAAGAAAGAGACCAAGCAGTGCCAGATTTCACAAATAGCTTTCATACCTTGCGAACCAAGCTGGGTATCAAAGATTCAGAGTGAAATATGGTGCTTAAGTATCACAATGATCTACATAGTTACATCCAGACCGAAATGTAATTTTTGGAAATATCATCCTTGGGTGTGTCCTACCGATATGTCGTCAAAATCGAGCAGAAGCTAAAACAAAAGACATGGCAATTTGGGCCTGGGAAGCCCTCACAACAAAATCCAGGATGTCCCCAACCCACAAAACAAAGGAAATAGAAAAGATGGACAGTATCAGGACAATCAGTCCAATCCGCAAGCGAAAAAGGACACCGAAAAGACAAAGAAAGATACCGAGAAGTGGTGAGACTTCCATAAGAGCCCTTGGCATAACATTGTTGATTGTCGCTCAAAGTAGTCACTGGTGGCCGAAGTGAAAGCCTCTGAATTAGATGCGGGTTCATACTTTGAGCCAAAATCAAAAAGGGGAAGATGGATCATTGATGTGGAACCCAGTGCCACTGTTTCTAACACCAAGCTCCTACCTGGTGAACCAGACGAGCCAGAAGAAGGAGAACGCCTCTTCCATTCACAGATGTGGGTAAAAGGAACCCCACTGGACCTCATCGTGGATAGCGGTAGCCATAAGAACCTCATCTCAGCAGAGGTTGTCAAGCAGTCGGCCCTGTCGACAACACCATACCCACAACCCTACACCATTGGATGGCTCCGCCAAGGAAGCGATCTCCGTGTCAGCCAACAGTGAAGATTGTCATATGGAATCAAGCCCTTCAAAGAGGAGGTATTGTGTGATGTTTCTCCTCTCGAATTTTGTGATGTTCTTTTGGGCCAACCTTATTTATGGAAACTTCATGTTGTATATGAGTCTAGGCATCGTCGTGTTACTATTACTTTGAACAAGAAATTGTACAAGATACCCGAGGCAGTCCCACCTAGTGTTATTTCCTTGATCTCTACTAAGCAATGCAGAAAGGTCATCTCCTAGATGGGCAAGTTTGTCTTCTTCGTGATTCACTCTCAGAATAAGTGAAATATCACAACCACATCCAGGGTCGTTGTGACTGACCTCTCCACACAACAGAAGCAAGTAGATAAGGTTGTGGAAGAATACTCAGATATCTTCTCCTCACCTACTGAGGTACCTCTACACTTCTAGGTCAAGCACCCCATCTATCTGACCCCCAGCGCACCGCTGCCCAATGGGCCAGTCTATTGTCTTTCTCTATTAGAGAATGAGGAGATCAAGCGACAGATCCAAGAACTGCTCCACAAGGGGAACATATTTCCCAGCTCATCACCTTGCGGGATTCTAATCGTGTTGGTAAAGAAGAAAGATGGCACATGGCGACTCTGCATTGATTACCGGGCTCTGAATAAAATCAAAGTCAGAAACCGGTACCTGATTCCTCAAATCGATAACCTCCTTGATCAACTCACGGGGTCCAAATACTTCAGTAAGATTGATCTAAAGTCTATCTACCACCAGGTGCCGATAGAATAGACAGATGTATGGAAAACCACCTTCAAGTCAAAGGAAGGCCTTTTTGAATGGTTGGTCATGCCCTTTTGTTTTAACAATGCTCCATCCACTTTCATGAGGATGATGGATGATATCCCATGACCATTCACCAATACTTTTGTAGTGGTGTATCTGGATGACATTCTCATTTACATCAAGACTTGGGTCAAACACTTGCAACATATTCAGCAGGTTCTACACACCCTGTGGCAGCACAAGCTATATGCCAACTTGGAAAAATGCTCCTTCGACATGGACAGGGTCCATTACCTAGGCTACATAATTGATAAACATGGTGTACATGTGGATCCAGCCAAGATCCAATTCATCCATGACTAGCCAGCACCAACCACACTAACTGAGCTTCAGAGCTTCTTAGGCCTTGGAAATTTCTACTGCAGGTTCATGTTGGGATTCTCCCATATTGCATGGGCCCTCAGCCAAATAACCAGGGGTGGTGGTAAGGCAAAATTTGCATGGGGCCGGTCCCAACAACAAGCGTTCGACAATTTGAAGCAAATCTTGTGCTCAACCCCATTACTTTCACTACCAGACCTACAACAACCCTTTGAGATCGAGACAGATGCTTCAGACTATGTGGTGAGCATCATTCTCACTCAGCACGACCACCCCGTGGCCTATCATAGTGAGACACTATCAGATGTTGTCTATAAGTACCGTACTTATGACAAATAAATGTACTCCATTGTACAAGCCTACCGCCAGTGGAGACATTACATTCTTGGGAAGGAGACAATCATCCACACTAATCATAATCCACTGCAGTTCATGCAGACACAAGGAAAATTGAAGAATGATCTCCATAAAAAGTGATCCACATACTTGCAACAATTCCACCTCAGCATCAAGTATAAAACATGAAGCACCAATCACATCGTTGATTGCCTCAACAGACCACCAGTCGCGGCACTCACCACGATGCTAGATTCCTGTGGCCATGAGACCTCTGGATGGCCCCAACTCTATGAGACAAATCCGAACTTCACCACCACCTACCAAATGTTGGGTGCAAACGCAGTTGTCGATAATTTCCATCTTCAGGATGGGTTGTTGTGTCATCTGGGCCATATCTGTTTTCCATCAAGAGAGCGAGCGAAGCTGATCTGGGAAGCCCACTACAGTCGGGTGGCAGGAAACTTCGGCATCGAAAAGACGGTGGCGATGCTACATAAACATTTCTACTAGCCAAAACCTCGACAGGAGGTCAACAAGTAATCAGGTCCTGCACTGCCTGCGCTATTGCCAAACTGACCACTAAGAAACATGGCCTGTACACCCCTCTTCCTACTCTTGACATGCCATGGGAATCCATATCAGTGGACTACATGTTGGGCCTCCCGTCCACCAAGCGGGGAAATGACTGTGTTTTTCTGGTTGTT
>SNQJ01S0198470.1:0-14890 GCA_010110895.2 Picea sitchensis
ACCTCCAGTGCACAGCAGAAGCGTGGTGAAGATTTCCTATAACATCAAGATGATTACTTAGTAGATCAGATATCATGATGATAGAAGAAGTGCCACATGGATATGTTCTAGTTTTCCAACAATGATATACTTTGTTGTACATGAAGCCTTCACAGAAAATCAATGTTCCAAACTAAATTACATTTGAAATCAAGCATTACATTACCCATGATGAAGTCCAGAAAGGAGAAAGCGGTTCTCCAATACATATCTCCACAGATGAGAAGATAAGCAGACATTTTGGTAAAAGATGAAAGAGTTTGCATACTCAAGCTTGATCTCGTGGAGATAACTTCATTATTTAAAAAGGAAGAGATGACTCCAAGGTTGGGAGGGAGCACTAAAATATTATTGAAAACATTCATTGAAAAATAGTCTAGCTTGGATAGATTCTTTCTTGTTTAGAAAGTGGATTGAGATTTCTGACAAACAACGATTTCCCATTGTGGTTAACATGGGAAATGGTCTAGATTGTTGATGTATCATAGATAGTGACTTCCCATTGTGGTTAACATGGGGAGTGGTCTATGAAAGTCTCTCTTCTTGAGGGTTACTCAAGAAGACTGGCCCGCCTTTCCGGACAACCACTTCTCATTGTGGTTAACATGAGGAATGGTTTGTTTTGGAGGTTGATGCAGGACAGTCTTTTCCTCTTGTGGTTAACAGAGGAAATGGTCCAGACAATCATTCCTTAGGGTTTATACACTCTCTCCAGGGTGCACTTTGACTAGTGTAGGAGGAATGGCATAGGGTGGGGAATGGTCCATGCTCAGCAATCAAGGACATACATTCCTTAGTGTTTATACACTCTCTCCAGGGTGCACTTTGATTAGTGTAGGAAGAATGGCCCAGGGTGGGGAATGGTCCAGGTTCATAAGATAGGACAATTATTCTTCCTTGGTTGAGAAGAATGGTCCAGATATCTCATTGTTCTACTCTGAGGGCATATATTCTTTTAGATCTCATAGATGTGAGTGAAAGATTGGCCTAGATGATTTAGTTTATATCATAACATTGTTTTTGTATAGGTTGATATCAGATGATTGTTATGAAGACTATATGACAGTAGATGTTTACTACTGTGGTGGATTTGTTCCACTGTTCATGACTATACGCTGTTGACCAAGTACTTGTGTGTTACTTGGTGTGGTAGTGTACCACTAGATTGTAGTTATGTACTACTATGGATTGACATAGTTGTGTTCTATCTTGTTCTAATTTCCTTGAAGACTATCAACAATTTATTGGAAGTAATTATCAGCCAAATGAATGATGAACAGAGATTTTCCAGATAGAAAATGGTTCAGAACATTTACTCCTCTAGATTAGAAGAATGGATCTTGTATCACTCTGTGGAGTGAGCATCATGTCTGATTACTCAGATAGAGTATAGTTTCGAGAGATGATGCAACTGATGATGATGATGGTGCTCATGATCTAGTCTATATAACTATGTTGATGCTACTGGGTGAATGGTATGTTTTGTGCTCAATACCATTACCTGTAATACCTCCCTAGCTAGGAGGGAGTGTTGATATTATGGTAGCTGTGGGAGGTATTTACCTCCACGTGTAAACCTGACAAGGATAGAATACTTCGGGAAGCAAGAAGAAACCCTAATAAGTTGGCTAATAACTCTAGAAGACTTGTCGACTCAAGAAGATAATTTATATTAGGTTATTAGCCTCCAAGAGAAGAATTCGACCAAAAATAATAATATATACTGAACAGGGAGATATCCAGAATGAGAATTCGGCCCAGGCAATTAGCCAGAATTAGTATAGATACAAGACATCAGTTCTCATTCTGGCTGGCAGTCTCAGAATTGCAGTTCCCAGTCTTGTGCGCACTGCAGTACCCAGTCTTGTGCACATTGCAGTGCCCAATCTTGTGCGCATTGCAGTGCCCAGTCTTGTGCGCAGGTTTACAGAGAGCTTCCATTGTAGCTGCTGCAGCTAGCAGATCACGTTTGGATTGGAATATCTCTTGGCTAGGGTTTGGAACATCTAATTAGCTCTTGTTGGTGCACTATCCTTGGGGAAATATGTGCTACCCTTTGTTTGGATATCTATCCTAGGGTTTTCTTCTGGAGTGATTCTTTGTCAAGGTTAAGGTGCTCGGAGGGTGGCTTCGGCCTATGTTTTGGTGACAAGGGTATTGTCAATGGTAAAATGAGCACATCCACTATTATTCTAACAATATTTTATAAAGGAATTCAATGACACAACCTCATACATTCTTGCATATCCATAATTAGGAAGCATATGATTTGTGCCACTTGCATATTCCCCAATGCTCTCGGGACTCCACCTTCCTAAGAATACAGATCTTGTGTTCTCAATAATCCACCCAGTTATCTGCATCTTCAACATTTATGATTAATTGCTCAAGTGCATACAAATTAGAGAAGGAAATTTCCTCGACCTTGTTTCGGGCAAGAAAAGTAACGTTATGAGTTAGAGCCTAGGTAGCAAACTATCCGCGTGGAAAAATTTTGCATTGCTTCTCTAGTTCCATCTCAATTTGACTATCAAGCCCCTTTCAATTTGATCTCTTATCAGAGAGACTGCCTCCTGTGTATTTGACTATAAAATAGGCCCAATAACCAAATATGTGCAAATGGAAATGAGATCAAGATCACTTTCCTCTAAATAATGCCAAGCATTCTTCTCTGAAATTGTTTTTTCCATGCAATACCATTTCTGGGTTACTTTACAATATTATGGATCTAACCAACATCTTTCAAATGTCCTTTGCAACCTAGAATAGAATAAATAGTATCAAACAATGACAAAATATTCTTCAGGGGCATCATTGATTACAGATGCCACAAAAAGCCAATGAACCTTCCAGCCTTTTTATCATATCAATCTGCTTTTCCCTAGGTAATTCTCTTTGTTGATTCTAAAGAAGATCTCCATGTAGAAATAGATAAGCAAATTTTGACAACAAGAGGATGATATCATGTCTGGCGAAGACATAGGAGCATCACATAGATGATTTCTTTCCACTGCTCTAGTGCCAAGGAAAACCCTCTCAATGTCTTGTTTACCACTTGCTCTAATTGCTTCCAAATTTTGTTGTTTCTTATGATTCATGTGCACTAGCTTGGTAAAACCAATAAAAGTAGAATAAATAAAACACCATTGTGTCAAGCATTGTCCCAATTGTTTGAACTATATTTTAAGACATCAGATTAGAGACATGCTCTTCTATGTTCTTTTTGGCATCTTGTCTAACAACATTTGCAATAACCATCTTTTCAGCGGATAGTTGATCCTCTTCTTGTACAACTTTATTATACTTTATTGGAAGATCGAGCCTTTCCTGAATTGTTTGTTCATTTGTCTTAGAATGGAAATCAAAGCATTGCAGAGTCATACCATCAGTCCATTTATTTTTATGTAAATTGAGTAGAATCTTTTCTTCCAGTTTATTTTTCAGGTAATCAATGGCAATAGAATAATAATGGCGATTCAACCCTGATGCAGGAGCATCGCCAACTCATCAAGTGAGCTAGCGCTGAAGCTGAAGACAGCTGGATAAGCCAACACAAATTTTGAAAATGCTTTGGGGTTGTTGCGCAAATCTTAAATGAGTCATTTAAGAGGAGGCACTTCTGTATATGTAAATGGACCTTGAGCGGATAGCTCTCGTCCTTAGGTAGATGAGGCATTTAATATAGTTAATTCAAGTAGATAGGAATTCAATTCTAGATTTTATAGCTTTAGAGCGCAAGAGGGAAACGGGATATAGACACCCTCCTTGTACATTGTAAATTAATTATGAAGCAGCATTGTTGAAGAGAGCATGCAAAGAATTGTATGAAGAACACCCATGTATAGAATTTGAATTAATAGAGGAAAGATTTGATTCAAATTCATGGTTTGTGTTGTTTCTATGTGAATGGATGTTATGCTCGTGGATGTTTACTTCTTGTCATACATTTTCTTTTATATGTTGTGTATGTGATTTCATGGTTGAATTGAAGTCTATGAGAACAAGGATTTAGTTTCAATTGTTTATCTATATTGAACCAGAGAATTCCTGCAAGGAGTGCAGTCGTATCGTCCGCAAGGGGTGCATTGATAGAAGGGTTCAAGTAGAGAGAACTTTTGTTCTAAGTTCCCAGAAGTGCAGGTTTGGAACCGAAGCTGTGCAAGGCTTGCGCAGGCTAGACGAAGTCTCAGAGTTGCAATTCTGAGCAAAAGGAATTAAGATTGTTGTTGTAGGAGTGTGCATATTCGAAGCTTCAACACTTAGACGTTGTTGAAGATTTGCCGCAAGGAGTGCGTGCAAGAGTTTCCTGAGAGGATTCGAGAGTTGTGAGAAAAGTTTAGGAGGGATAGAACTTCAAGTTCGTTGAAGGGCCAAGCCAGAGGTTGTGCATGAGCAGGTTGAAGGGAAGAGATTCAGGCTGGCGAACAAGTCTCGTAAAGAGGCACTTCTTGTTCGTGGATTGTGTAAAGAAGAGTGGACGATCAGTATTCTCCTTGGAGAATATGCGAGGTTCGGTGGATCGTTAGATCTCCCAGGAGTGAGAGAAATTTTACAACGCAAGAGTGGAGAGGTTTGATGCTCAGAACAAATCGAGTCGTTGATCCAAGACAGCTAGGGTCATTGGATCCATTGCAAGATCGACTATCAGGCCATCGCGAGAAAGAAGCGAAAAATTTGGCCATGGGAATCGCGATAGTGCGAGGAGCGAAGTCCCGACGGATTGCATAAATAGTGTGGGCCACAATAGAGTGACATGGAAGGTGACATGACATATCGGGATCTCAGCATCTCAGGCATCAAAAGATGACATAGGAGTTAATTGACCTCACGAGTAGCGAAGTCGGGAGGGAGCGAGATCGCGAGTTTTGGCATTTCAGTGCCTCGCCTATCGGAGGTTGGAAACTCAAGTGTTGGGTGTCGCAAGTTGTGAAGACAAGATAGAGCGAAGTCCCAACAACAAAGGGAGAAAGTCAATGATTAACTGACACATCGGGTCTCGGGGACTCAAAATTTTAGTGATCGACAGTGATCTCGTGAGGCTGTGAGTTTCGATTTCCCGACAAGTGAACAAAGGGAAGTCGCACAAAGGAATCTGTGGGTAGATATTTTCCGATAGGCAAATAGAAGAACGTTGACATTCTTCAGGCCGAAAGAGGAAAGAAGGTCCTGGAGAAGTGGATGTGCCAGTGAGGGTGCATTTGCATCAGTTGTGGTATCAGAGCAAGTTTATTTCTTTGCTTTCTGTAGCAGAGAAGGAAAAAATCGCCATGCCGCCGAGAAGGGAAAGACAATCACCTGATCCAGAAGATAGGGAGGTGAGATGAAGAGGCAGGCCAATAGTAAATCCAGAAATGGAAAGGCAGATGAGAGATCTCCGAGCAAGGCTTGAAGACATGGAGACAACTCAGAGATGCGGAGTTGGTGCAAGGGATCTGAGTGATTTTGAAGTTGAAGAGGAAGCTGGACATGAAGAAGAGCTCACAACAGAAGATGCATCAACCGAGAGGTTGATCAAAGCCATTTCCAAAATGGGTGCAAAGACAAAGGTGGACATTCCAATCTATGAAGGAAATCTAGATGCAGAGGAGCTACTAGATTGGATTAGAGCTCTAGACACATACTTCGATTATGAAGATGTGGAAGAAGATAAGAAAGTCAAGCATGCAGTTACACGCCTGAAAGGACATGCAGCATTGTGGTGGGACGAGCTACAAGATGACAGACGCTGCAAGGGTAAGAAAAAGATCAAGAGTTGGGATCAAATGATTGCGAAGATGAAGGCAAAGTTCATCCCAAGAGATTACCAAATTACTCTGTGCAGGAGGATGCAGAACCTGAGACAGAAGTTGATGACAGTGAAAGAATACACTGAGGAATTCTATCAACTGAACATCAGAGCTGGTTATCAGGAGAGAAATGATGAGAAGGTTGCTAGATATCTGAATGGTCTGAGATATGACATTCAGGATGAATTGATTATGTTAACCATCCGAACGGTGGAAGATTCTTACCAATTGGCTCTGAAAGATGAGGAGAAGCTGAGCCGAAATAAAGGACAGTGAGGGCGAGGCAGAAGTCAGCCCAGAAGCAAGGTAGTTGCCCAGGAAAAATATCAGAAGCCCAAGGAGGAATGGAAGAAACCTCAGGGTAAGGTTGAAAGAGGTGGAACCTCACAGCGAGGGCCATATGTTGAATAGAGAGGACAGCATACAGAGCAGAGTGGAGGATATGCTGATGGAAATACTTTTCCTTGTACTAGAGGCAGAGGAAGAGGCTGAGGTGGAGTAATCACATGTTTCACATGTGGGAAGAATGGGCACAAGTCTTATGAGTGTCTAGAGAAAAAGAAAGATATTGGAGAAGCTCACATAACTAAAGCGTAGAGGCGTGATGTTGAGGCAGAAGACGCAGAAGGCAAAAGATCATTGATGATGCGAAAAGTCCTTTTGACACCTGAGAAGGAGGTGGAGAATTCGGTTCAAAGGACCAGACTGTTTAGAACAACTTGCAAAACCAAGGATAGGGTGTGCAAGGTCATTGTTGACAGTGGTAGCACGGATAATCTCGTATCCACAGAAATGGTAGAGAAATTGGAGCTAGAGACGACTGATCATCCCAGCTCATACAAAGTTTCGTGGCTACAGAAAGGACACCAGGTAATTGTTACTAAATAGGAGGGTATAATGATAAGATCTTATGTGATGTTATTCCCATGGATGTATGTCATCTATTGCTGGGTAGACCATGGCAATATGACAAAAATGTGATTCATGATGGGAGAATGAACACATATACCCTGGAGAAGAATGGGAGAACCCATATGTTGCTTTCGATAAAGGATAAGGAGGTGAAACTGGAAGTGAACAACACAGTACTTCTCATGAGTGGGAAGGAACTTCTTACAGAGGTGAAGAAGAAGGAAGATCCACAATTCTTTGTGGTCAAAAAACTAATAATTGTTCTGACTAGCACAAGAGTGGATGATTGACTAGTTGAAGTTCAGGAACTGCTGGAAGATTTCGCTGACATCATAGTGGAAAAATTACCTCATTCGTTGTCGTCGATAAGGAGTGTGAGTCATCATATAGACCTCATACCAGGAGCTAGTTTTCCGAATAAATCCGTGTACAGGTTGACGCCGCAAGAAAATGAGGAAGTCAAGAAGCAGGTTCAGGATTTGATGGACAAAGGATTGGTCAGAGAAAGCTTGAGTCCATGTGCTGTTCCAACGGTACTCAGTCCGAAGAAGGATGGAGGTTGGAGGATGTGCACCGACTCAAGGGTGATAAACAAAATAACCATCAGGTACAGGTTTCCATTGCTGAGAATGGATGATCTAATGGATTGCCTGAGTGGGGAAAAATATTTTTCAAAAATAGATCTGAAGAGCGGATATCATCAGATTTGCATGAGGGAAGGCGATGAGTGGAAAATAGCCTTCAAGACAAAGGAAGGACTATATGAATGGCTAGTCATGCCATTTGGCTTGACGAATGCACCAAGTACCTTTATGAGGTTGATGAACAAAGTCCTGAGGGAGTTCATCGGGAAGTTTGTCATTGTTTATTTGGATGACATGTTGATTTACAGTAAGTCAGTGGCTGAACACCTGAAGCATTTGGCCATAGTGATGAAGAAGCTACAGTAAGAGAAGTTGTTGATTAACATGAAGAAGTCCTCATTTATGAAGTCAAAACTCATTTACTTGGGTTTTGTTATTTCGGCAAATGAGTTGAGGATGGATCCGGATAAGGTGGAAGTGATCAAGAATTAGCCATCACCGAGAAATATTTTCGAGGTGAGAAGTTTTCATGGTTTAGCTAGTTTCTACCGGAAATTCATCAGGAATTTCAGTGGAATTAGTGCAGTGATGATGGATACAGTGAAGAAGCAGCATAAATATTTTCATTGGACAACATAGGCTGAGAGGAGCTTCAATCTGTTGAAGAGAAAGATCATAGAGCAACCAGTGTTGGTGTTGCCAGATTTTCAGAAGACATTTCAGGTGAAATGTGATGCAAGTGGGTTTACCATAGGAGCGGTCATGAGTCAGGAGGACAGACCAATTGCATATTTCAGTGAGAAGTTGGACAAGGAGAAATTGAAATACTCCACGTATGATAAAGAATTTTATGCTATCATACAGGCACTGAAGAAGTGGAGGCATTACTTGGTCCCAAAGGAATTTGTTTTGTATAGTGATAATCATGCATTACAGTTTGTGACTCAACAAGAGAAGTTGAATCAGAAACATGCAAAATGGGTAGATTATATGCAGAATTTCACATTTTTGATTAAGCATATTTCAGGTACTGCTAACAAAGTGTCTGATGCTTTGAGCAGGAAGTGTTTGCTGATGCAGGAGTTTCGAGTCAAAACATTGGATTTTGAAAATTTTAGGGACATGTACGCAGGAGATGCAGATTTTGCAAAAGCGTATGAAGCAGCTGAGAATCCAGTTCTCAGAGACATGAGTCCTTGGATAGATTACATGATCTAGGAAGGGTTGTTTTTCAGAGGAAATCAACTGTGTATTCCGAAATGTTCCATGAGGGAGAATATGTTAAAGGAGAAACACACTGGTGGATTGGCAGGACACTTTGGCCACAACAAAACATTCGCGAAGCTGAGCGAATCATATTTTTGGCCAGGGATGCGAGCAGATGTCAAGAGGTTCATTGACAGATGCAGGATTTTGCATCATTTGAAGGGGAGAAAATAGAATGTAGGGTTTTATCAGCCATTTCCCATACCAGAGAGACCATCGGAGGCGATCAGCATGGATTTTTTACTAGGTTTGTCGAGGACGCAAAGAGGATTTGATTCCATCTTTGTAGTAGTAGACGGGTTTTCTAAGATGGCACATTTCATACCATGCTATAAGACCAGCGATGCGATGCACATCGCAAATTTTTTTTTCAAAGAGGTCATTCAACTTCATGGGTTGCCAAAAAGCATTGTTTCAGATAGAGACACAAAATTCATTGGACATTTTTGGAGGACGCTATGGAAGAATCTAGGAACTAACTTGACATTTAGTTCTTCTTATCATCCTCAGATGGATGGACAGAAAGAGGTGGTCAACAAAAGTCTGGGAGACTTGTTGAGAAGCTTGGTAATGGAGCACCATAGCAGTTGGGACCACATATTGCCACAGGCATAGTTTGCATACAACGATTCAGTGAATTGGAGTACAGGAAAAAGTCCATTTCAGGTTATATATGGGATACAGTCGAGAGGAGTATCTGAACTAAGGGATTCAGAGCAGACTGCTACTAGCAGCGCTAGTGCAGAAGAATTCGTTGAGGCGATGAAAGAACTTCACAATCAGGTGAAGGAACGACTGCTGAAATCAAGTCAGGAGTATAAGCACAGAGCTGATCAGCATCGAAGACAAATTTAGTTTGAAGTTGGTGATCTAGTTCTGGCACACTTGAGGAAGGAAAGGTTCCCAAGGGGAACATACAATAAGCTCAAAATGAAGAAAATCGGGCCATGCAGGGTCTTGAGAAAATTCGGAGAAAACGCTTATGAGATTGAGTTGTCGGATGGCATCGGAATATCTTCGATATTCAATATCGCAGATTTATACCCATACAGGGCTAGAGAAGCAGAGACTGGAACTGAAGAGCCAGTAATCCAGTGGATGAAACAATTGTCAGTTGCAAAGAAGCCGCATATGGAATGCATACTGGACATAAGAGTGGGTAAGAAGACCAGAAGGAAAGAATACTATGAGTATCTGGTCAAGTGGAAGAATCACCCAGTGGAAGATGCCAGCTAGGAGAGTGAAGCAGTGATCCACAAGCATGGACACACCGTGCAGGAGCTCATGGACAAGAGCCCATGAAAATTTTCAAGCTGAGTATGATGCAGGAGCATCGTCAACTCATCAAGCGAGCCAGCGTGGAAGATGAAGACAGCTAGATAAGCCAGCAAAAATTTTGAAAATGCTTTGGGGATATTGCACAAATCTTAAATGAGTCATTTAAGAGGAGGCATCTTTGTATATCTAAATGGACCTTGAGAGGATAGCTCTCGTCCTTAGGTAGATGAGGCATTTAATATAGTTAATTCAAGTAGATAGGAATTTAATTCTAGATTTGATAGATTTAGAGCGCAAGAGGGAAACGAGATATAGACACCCTCCTTGTACATTGTAAATTAATTATGAAGCAGCATTGTTGAAGAGAGCATGCAGAGAATTGTATGAAGAACACCCATGTATAGAATTTGAATTAATAGAGGAAATCTTTGATTCAAATTCATGGTTTGTGTTGTTTCTTTGTGAATGGATGTTATGCTCGTGGATGTTTTCTTCTTGTCATACATTTTCTTTTATATGTTGTGTATGTGATTTCATGGTTGAATTGAAGTCTGTGAGAACAAGGATTTAGTTTCAATTGTTTCTCTATCTTGAACCAGAGAATTCCTGCAAGGAGTGCAGTCGAATCGTCCGCAAGGGGTGCGTTGATAGAAGGGTTTAAGTAGAGAGAACTTTTGTTCTAAGTTCCCAGAAGTGCAGGTTTGGCACCGGAGCCGTACAAGGCTTGTGCAGGCTAGACGAAGTCTCAGAGTTGTGATTCTAAGCAAAAGGAATTAAGACTGCTGCTGCAGGAGTGCGCAGAGTCGAAGCTTCAACACTTAGACGTTGTTGAATATTTGCCACAAGGAGTGCGTGCAAGAGTTTCCTGAGAGGATTCGAGAGTTGTGAGAAAATTTCAGGAGGGATATACCTTTAAGTTCATTGAAGGGAAGAGACGCGGGATGGCGAACAAGTCTCGTAAAGAGGCACTTCTTGTTTGCGGATTTTGTAAAGAAGAGTGGACGATCGGTATTCTCCGTGGAGAATCCACGAGGTTCGGTGGATCGTTAGATCTCCGAGGAGTGAGAGAAAGTTTACAGTGAAAAATTGGAGAGGTTCGACGCTCAGAACAAATTGAGTCGTTGATCCAAGACAGCTAGGGTCATTGGATCCATCATGAGATCGGCTATCGGGCCATCGCGAGAAAGAAGCAGAAGATTTGTCCACGAGAATCGCGATAGTGCGAGGAGAGAAGTCCCTACAGATTGCATAAATAGTGTGGGCCACAACAGAGTGACCTGGAAAATGACGCGAGATATCGGGGTCTTGGCATCTCGAGCATCAGAAGATGACATAGGAGTTAATTGACCTCGCGAGTAGTGAATTCGCGAGGGAGCGAGATCGTGAGTTTCGACATTTCGGCGCCTCGCGTATCGGAGGTTGGAAACTCAAGTGTTGGGTGTCGTGAGTTGCGAAGACGTGATAGAGCAAAGTCCCGACAGTGGAGGGAGAAATTCAGTGATTGACTGACACATCGGGTCTCGGGGACTCGAAATTTTAGTGATCGATATTGAGCTCGCGAGGCTGGGAGTTCTGATTTCCCAACAAGTGAACAAAGGGAAGTCGCGCGAAGGAATCTGTGGGTAGATATTTTCCGATAGGGAAATAGAAGAACATTGACATTCTTCAGGCCGAGAGAGGAAATAAGGTCCTGGAGAAGCGGACGTTCCAGTGAGGGTGTGGCTGCGTCAAACCCATGGATCAATACCTAGATAGATGGCTTATTTAGATGCTCGATATTTGAAGTTGTTTGTCGGGGATCTTTCCCAAACATCATATTCTGGGGATTGATTAACTGGAATGCATCGATTACAACCTTCCCCTTAACGCTTTGAATAGGATTGACAACTACAACAACAAGATCACGCCCTTTAGACACATGCGCGGTCACCTGGGCACCTGGCACTGAGTTTTATCTTTTTTTTAACTCTGTGGGAAATATCCCACATGGAGGAGGAAACATTATCCTTTACCCTTTTTATACACAAACCTTTTATCATATGGTTGATGTAGTGAGCTCAAGGCTATGCATTGGAGCTTGGTTCTTCTGCATTGGGTTTGTGTATTATGTTGACTCTATGGTCATATGTGGTATGTGTAGATGATGTGCTAGCTCGGGAACTTGGAGATTTGGATCTTGGCCCTAGGGCCACTAATTTTTTAATAAGATAATAAATTTTTTGATAAAATAATACAAGTTTTTGGCAGAAGTTCGAGAGTCAAATTTGGCCATAAGTCCAGAAATTTAAATATAAAGCCAAATTTGTCTAAGAAAACCACTTTTTTTTAATATTTTTCTATCTAACCAAAAATTTTCCCAGGCAAACCTGAAAAACAAGAGGCTGTAAAGATATATAGTGCATGATAATTTTTTATTTTATGACATCCTGAGAAGAAGTGTTGAGAGCCTTCTTTCCTCTTTGCATGTTCACTATGCACCATGAGAAATCTTCTTTATGCCTGAAATAGATATCAGTCAGAATATTGATTTCCCTATAATTTATAGGGTCCTAACATGGGCTCCACCTGGGGATGGCAGCTTAGCATTAGGTGTCAAGAATCTAGGAACTGTGAGTGTGCAGACCAACTATTTTATCCATTGGGTTGTTCCCAAATTGAAGCCTGTGCCCATTTCTTGTACCTATTCAGACCGGAGGGATACAAACCAAACTGAAAAACTATGAAAAACTGAAAGAGAAAGAAGTGCTCATCCTGTTGAGATTATTGGCACACTCCTACCTACTCTAATCTACTGATAGTTTTAGTGTTCTAAATGATACAATAATTCCAGTGCAACCAGTCAAGCAACTGCTTATATACATTGACTTATGGATTGTTTATTAAAAACATTAGAGAAACAATTTGACCCTTTATCCATAAAACCCAAGGTGTGCAGTGTAATAGCAACTATAGATGGATGTGTATAATGGAACTAGAAATATCCTTCATATAATTGTAAGGCCTCTGTCCCTACAGAGCCTTATAAAAATACAAGCTAAAATTTAAGAATGAAGAAATTATATCCTGTACCATTCAATCATCAATGTATAATTATTTATTTTTCAACATAAATTAAACTTATTAACAGCATGAAAATAAGCTTACGTAACAACCACATAACACCACGTATTCATGAAAATACATAAATAAACATACCTCCATCTGATGCTAAATCCCTGATCTCTGGTTGTCCTCTCTGCTGCTCCGTCCAAACTTTGCCCAAAACCAAATCTTCCTCCCTGCCAGCTAGGAATAGAGCCTGTCTACCCCCCTAGCTCCAGGATTCCATGAGGATTCCTAACCCTCAAGCCCAAAACTCCCAACAACCTAGTACACCCCTGTAATAGTTCACCCAAACTCCAAACCAAAAAATATCCTCAATAGAAAATGTAGTCCCTGATCTCAAATGGTCTCCCTTCCCCCAAATTCCAAAAAGTCTCCTTTTCCGAATGCCTCTCCCCTTCGTATCCTCCCCATTCACCGCCTCCTCCTTCATTTAATGCCACCCACCTTATCCCTCCATTTACTACCTTATCCCTCCATTCAATACCCTATCCCCTGTCATACGCAAAGTTTTATAATAAATAAATTAAAGTTATTAAGCCTTTAATTATTTACCCAAATCATTAAATGTGTTAAGTAATCAATTAATTAATTAATCAACATATATTAAACAATAAATAAATAAATAATATTATTAATAGTTAATCATTACTTAACTAATACACATTAGGACAGTTAATTATTTAATTAACTATTCTTGATAACCTTAAGCAACTATTTAACTAGGGTTGTTACATACACCCACCCTTTAGGAAACTTCGTCCCGAAGTTAAAATATTTTATGATACAAGGGAAAAGAAACATAGTTCACACATTCATAACAAATAACTGACAGTATTAGTAAGTAAGCCAGAAACTCATTCATACTAGTGTACATGTGTAAGAAATGCATGTGTAGTTAGTACATACAAGTCTCGTTCATGTACTAATATAAATAAATATCATTTCTATAGTAATTTCCATATGCATCCAATCCATTCAACAAGACTATTCATTTTATAAAAGAAAATAAACCAATCAAATGTTGCTGAAATCCTTTAATTTCAATTATCTAGCTCAACAATATTATTTAGACAATTGTAGTTTAATTACATAATTATGAATATTCATATATAAGAATTTTCTTTCTAGAAGGAAAACAATAAGTTCCAAAATAGGGAAAATCTCCATACACTCTCAACTATTTCTACTCATCCTTCCTCCCTAACTTACTTCCATCCTCCATTCCTATCCTTCCTCTGTTGGACTATCTTGGAGCGTCAACTATATTGACCTAACTCCAAACAGAACCCGTAAGTGGAAGTGTCACTATCTTGACCAAGCTTCCCCAGCAGGAAACTCACAGTCATCATCACATGTCTAGGGGAGCGTGAGATAACATCATCCTCCCATGACTTCAGGTTTCAAAGGATATACGGTGGGAAATGCCTCCACCCCTCCTAATCATAACTAGGGTCCATGCCCTATAATGGAATTTACAGTGGCACCGTGTTGCTAGGAGTTTTGTCATCATCTATTCAGTTTTGGGCAGTCTCACCACCTGAAATCTTGCACTGGTCCACATATCATAGCAATGCATCCAAACCAATATAATTTCACATACAAAGATTCATACCATATTGTTTCTCGGTCAGTGGTCATGACATCCACTTTCATCCTCATTATCCCCTGGCTATTTCATAGCCCATAACCTCCAGATTAGTCTTTAACACAAACTCATACATTTCTATGCATTGCCATCATGTAATTGCATACAATTATAATTTCAATTCGGTATCTGCATACCAACAAATTTAACATCAAAGTTTTCAAGTTAGAAATAGATCTCATAATACCCCATAATTCAATTAACAACACCCATTCATAAAATTATCATTTACATAACAGATTGCATCATATCCAACATCGTTCAAATAGCATTTA
>SNQJ01S0198470.1:21385-31938 GCA_010110895.2 Picea sitchensis
CCTGCTCTACAACTGCGACGGAGTTATGGTAATGGCCGCAGGCTTCTCCCTTAGTGGCTCGATGCTCGGCTCTGAGCACTGGCTTGTATATGGTTTTGGTAAATGCCTTGTGTGCTGGTGATGGTTCTTTGTTGGGTGCCCCTTTGTTGTAAAGATAGGATCGGTGCTTGCACCTACGGTTTTTTTTGTTTATTAAATTTTTTTTTTCTTTTTTTTTTATATATTTAATGGTGTTTGTCTCCCTGGGTCTCTAGTGTTGGTCACTGGCTTGTATTTTTTTTTATGTTGGTGTGTAGTGCACCTCACCTTTCCCCCTTGGGCTACTCCTCCATGTGGCTCGCGCATGGTTTGAGCGCTGACATTGGTGCTTGGGTTCTAGATTGTTTGTTGTGGTTGTGAGCTCAACAGTGGTGTGTCGTGCAGAGGACTATAACTACCCTCGGTGAGCTCCTTCTCCATGTGATTTGGATTTGATTTGTACATTGTGTTGTGGCTGTGGTTCGATGCTAACTCGTGTTAGGCATTGGTCCATGGGCATTGGTTTTGCAAAGGATGTCCGTTGTGGGCTCCTCTCCTGGTCGTGGCATGGTTTTGGTCTTAGTGTTTGTATTGAAATCGTGGGCTTGTAGATGCATCTTTGTCTTAGTGTTTGTATTGAAATCGTGCGTTGCTTCTGTAGCTTAGAGGTAGATCATTTTGCATATTCTTTTGGTTCCTTGTGGGCTTCCTCCTTCACGCTCGAACTTAACACTTGGTTCTTGTTATAGGCTTGGAGATTTGGATTTGACCGAGGGTTTGGATAATAAAGCACAACACTTTTAATTTTCTTCTTTTTGTATCTTAGCCTTCTGCTTTGTATCGAGACGTTTCTGATGCATATATGGCATGGACGACTTTTGAAAGGCCACTGATGAGCAGTGTGGCATACACTCAATGAGTTCTTCATAGCGAGTGGGAGCAGTTTGAGAGGCAACATGGATGGATCATACGTAATATGCATACAAAAGAGGCTCAGGTTCCCTAAGAGGAATACGCCCCCACTGGTTTCTCTCAGTAGACTATATCATATCTTATTTCTCTAGATATGATGTCAGATCAGGTAAAAACTACTCTACTTCAATGTAGTATAGTTTTTTTTTATATGATAGTTTGGTATTTTTTTATTGTAGCATGTTAAATAATGTAGTTTGACATTCCCATTTTGGAATAGTTTTTATTATTATCATTTTTTTTTTAAATGTTTATAAAGTAAATAAAAAGTACAGTGCACTTGAAGTTTATGTTCTTATTCACCAAGAAATCTGATTAAATATGGATTTCTCATCTCTGCCAGTTGTAGACGATTGGATTTAATTTAATGTTTAGTGCAGTTGAAAATTAAATAGTGCAGTAATATTTCTCGCCTACTCCTTGTTTGTACAATGAAATGATAAATCTCTAGCCGTACTAGAATTTTAGTAAATTTAACACAAATATAAAAATGTTATAAGCTGAATCCACTAAGCTTTTAACATCTTGCATTCTAGTTTGCTTTACAGATTTTTTTTTTTAAGTTATAGTATACTCGATTTATTAGTTATAGTTTATCGCACTTATAAAATAAAAATATACATAAATAAGTTTTAGTGCTTGAACCCTGGTGTCAATTCCTCTTAAAAACCCTGGAGTCAATTTCAAGATTAGAATGATTTTATTTCTATTGGTTTTAGATCTTATCGCATTTAGCAAAAAAAGAAGAAGAAGAAACAAAGCATGTTTCACCTCTTAAAATTTTGGCTTCAATTTCAATCTGATTTCTATTATTTATATTTAAATCTAGTAGGTTAAAAACAATTAAATCTAGTTTTGGGCAGAGCAGAATTTATTTATATATATATATATATAATTGTTTGTTACTTTCAATATGTATAAAATTATACTATTTTCAATTGGGCATATTGTTTATATATAGATCTGTGTAAAATAAAATAAAAATTGTGTTTTTGGCTTGCAGGCTAGGTGGACCTAGAGCTAGAACTTTGAGTCTGAACTTGGACGTCGGCCCAGATTTATATCTGATTAAAGGGTTTCAATATAACTAAAAAGAAGTTTTTTAAATTTCTGGGTGGGTAGGTAGGCCCTCAGCTCCAGATTTTAAACCAGGGCTCTGATACCATGTGTAAGGTCTCTGTCCCTACAGAGCCTTATAAAAATACAAGATAAAATTTAAGAATGAAGAAATTATATCCTGTACCATTCAATCATCAACGTATAATTATTTATTTTTCAACATAAATTAAACTTATTAACAACATGAAAATAACCTTACGTAACAACCACATAACACCACATATTCATGAAAATACATAAATAAACATACCTTCGTCTGATGCTAAATCTCTGATCTCTGGTTGTCCTCTCTGTTGCTCTGCCCAAACTCTGCCCAAAACCGAATCTTCCTCCCTGTCAGCTAGGAACAGAGCTTGTCCACCCCCCTAGCTCTAGGATTCCATGAGGATTCCTGGCCCCAGAGCCCAAAACTCCCAGTAACCTGGTACACCCCTGTAACAGTTCACCCAAACTCCAAACCAGAAAATATCCTCAGTAGAAAATAAATTCCCTGCTCTCAATTTCTCTCCCTTCCCCCAAATTCCAAAAAGTCCCCTTTTCTGAATGCCTCTCCCCCTCATATCCTTCCCCATTCACCGCCTCCTCCTTCATTTAATGTTGCCCACCTTATCCCTCCATTTACTACCTTATCCCTCCATTCAATACCCTATCCCCTGTCATACGTAAATTTTTATAATAAATAAATTAAAGTTATTAAGCCTTTAATTCTTTACCCAAATCATTAATTGTGTTAAGTAATCAATTAATTAATTAATCAACATATATTAAACAATAATTAATTAATTAATTAATATTATTAATAGTTAATCATTACTTAACTAATACACATTAGGATAGTTAATTATTTAATTAACTATTCTTGATAACCTTAAGCAACTATTTCACTAGGGTTGTTACAATAATCAACTACAGGATCGATAAATTCATAATTTGTTGATATACCTTTTTATTCTCTCAATGATGAGTTGATCCTGGATAACCTCTTCAATTTCTTCATTAAGGTTGATCTTTGATTCCAGCTCTACAAAATCAGGTTCACAACCATATCCTTCCTCTATCTGCAAGTCAAATGGTATAACAATTTCCTCTCTTTTTGGAGGAGGAAGACTTTCCAAGAATTGTTTAGGATCTTGGAAATCATATGACTCAAATTGAACATCTAATAGTTCAAATTCATATTTTAATATTTCAGCAACTAAACCAAGAAAAAAACTTTTACCTTTAGGTGTCAATCAGCTCGATTTCAAACAAAGAAATATTGCTTTTGAGAAAATCTCGTCGATCTAAAATTTTGTTAACTCATCCATCAAAGTTTGTAATATTTCACCAGATAGGGTGTTTACAACATACCCCATCATCTTCGATCACCATCAATGCTCTGAAATATAGATTCTTTGGCAGTGAAGTTGCTCTAAACTTTGAAGCTCAAGATCTTGAAAAATGGAGTCGCCGGGTGAATGGTACAACCTTCCTATGTTTGGCTTCTGTTCACCATCATAAGTGAAATCTGAACTTGATATATTTTCTGGAGAACTTGAAATCTCATTCCCCAGTGGAGTCACCACTATGTTAGCACTTTGTAATTTTCCAAAGGCTGTGGAAGCAGTCATAGAGGAAACATTAAACCACTTGGATTCTTGGATCTAGCCATCCAAGACTCAAAGAGGGCTCTCTCTGTCTGATCTAGCTTGGTTTGGAATAGGATATTAGGTTAGTTATGATAGATTTGGTTTTGGTTTTTAAATTCTTGGTTGGAACAACGCAGGAAAACCACTGGGAAATGGATTCAAAGAGGCTGAGGTGATCAATTTGCAAAAGTTTCAATCTCAAATGAAAAAGGGAAAGGTAGACATACTATTGGATTCGGTAAATTTACATGAAGTGAGATAGAAGAAAATGATAAAAGATCAATTTAGCAACAGAGCAATGACAAATTATTCCATTAAATATTAGAATAAAACATTTATATTATCCCCAGCAAGAATCAGAGTGTATCTTTCAACAAATTTTGTTCTATTATCTTCTGCAAGATAATAAGGAAAGGAAAAACATATGAAAACATAGAGACAATTTACACGAGAAGCACTTCACCAATAGTCATGGCACATGAATCTTGAAATAATATGATATTGTACCCCTACGGATTTGAAAGAAGAGAGTCTATATGACCTCATTACAATAATTGGGAAAGTATCCATTCAACAAGTTCCAACCCCTCCTTCATTTTTTACATGTGCATATATAGAAAAAAATTGCTTTAGGCCTCAACATATCAAGTCATGAATATGCCTTCTACAAATAGAAATCAGTTACAAATAATGACACTTGTAACACTAACCTACTTTCTAGAGAACTGTTTCACAATAACTAATAGAACTCTCAAAATAATGCTTTGAATGTGTAACTGATGCCTGCTTTTGTGGAACCAATTTCCTGACTACTAAGAGTAAGTACTCAACTGATGCCTGGAAAATAAGAAAATCCTACCACTTAATCTGGAAGAAATTCACCAACAAATTGGATCTCTGACTCTTTTGATTTCAGAATCACAATCTACTCCTTGATATATGAATCTGACTGTTTGGATTCCTAAAAACATGGACATGTCTTCCATCTGTTGGAGAGTCCTCCTGGAAATCTAGAAGTTGACTCATTGCCTTGCTGATTTGGCTAAGAATTTGCATTTGAGGTTGACTTACAATTTGGAGATGATATATACTTGTTGATTTTGTGCCCTGAAAACATGATATTGATCTACCATCCCTGTTTTACTTAGGAGGCCTCTCTATAACAACATGTGGATCAAGAGATTTGAGGCTTTTCTCTGTCAAGGTTTGCACCGTGATGTATTTTATGAAGGAATCCAATGACACAAGCTCATACATCCTTGCATATCCATAAGTAGGAAGTGCATGATTTGTGCCACTTTCATATTCCCCAATGCTCTTGGGACTCCACCTTCCTAAGAATATAGAGCCTACATTCTCAATAATCCATCCACTAATCTGCGTCTTCAACATTTATGACTAAGTGCTCAGGTGCATACAAATTAGAGAAGGAAATTTCCTCGACCTTGTTTCGGGCAAGAAAAGTAAAGTTATGAGTTATAGCCTAGGTAGCAAACTACCCACATGGAAAACTTTTGCATTGCTTCTCCAGTTCCATCTCAATTTCATCCAGATTCATACCCTCTCCCACAAGCACAAGAACGATCTGACTATCAGGCCCCTGTCAATTTGATCTCTTGTCAAAGAGACTACCTCTTATGTATTTGAATGTAAAATAGGCCCAATAACGAAATATGGGAAAATAATGAGATCAAGACCACTTTCCTCTAAATAATGCCAAGCATTCTTCTCTGAAATTGTTTTTTCCATGCAATACCATTTATGGGTTACATTACAGTATTATGGATCTAACCAACATCTTTCAAATGTCCTTTGCAACCTAAAATAGAATAAATAATATCAAACAATGAGAAAATCTTTCTTAGGGCCATCATTGATTACAAATGCCACAAAAAGACAATGAACCTTCTAGGCTATTTATCATATCAATCTTCTTTTCCCTGGGTAATTCTCTTTGTTGATTCTACAAAATATCTCCAAGTAGAAATACATAAGTAAATTTTGACAAGAAGAGGATGATCTCATTCTTGATGAAGATGTAGGAGCATCACATAGATGATTTCTTTCCACTGCTCCAGTGCCAAGGAAAACCCTCGCAATGTCTTGTTACCACTTACTCTAATTGCTTCCAAATTTTGTTGTTTCTCATGATTCATGTGCACTGGCTTGGTAAAACCAATAAAAAAAAAGAACTAAAACACCACTATGTCAAACATTTTCCCAAGTGTTTTAACTATGTTTGAGGACATCAGATTAGAGACATGCTCTTATAGGTGCTTTTTGGCATCTTGTTTTCCAACATTTGCAATAAGCAACATTTCAGGAGATAGTTGATCCTCTTCTTGTACAACTTTATTATACTTTATTGCAACATCAAGCATTTCCTAAATTGTTCGTTCATTTGTCTTAGAATGGAAATCAAAGTGTTGAAGATTCATACCATCAGTCCATTTATTTTTATGTAAATTGAGTAGCATCTTTTCTTCTAGTTCATTTTTCAGGTAATTAATGGCAATAGAATAATAATGGTGATTCAACCCATGGATCAATGACTGGATAGATGGCTTATTCAAATGCCCGATATTTCAAGTTGTTTTTCGGGGCTCTTTCCCAAGCATCATAGTCTAGGGATTGATTAACTAGAATTCATCGATTACAACCTTCCCCTTAACACTTTGAATAGGAACGACAACTACAACAACAAGATCACGTCCTTTGGACACCTATGCGGTCGCCTGGGTACCTGGCACTATGTTTTATCATTTTTTTAACTCTGTGGTCAATATCCCACATAGAGGAGGAAACACTATCCTTTACCCTTGATATACACAAACCTTTTATCATATGGTCGATGTAGTGAGCCCGAGGCTATGCATTGGATCTTGGTGTTTTTGCATTGGGTTTGTGTATTGTGTTGACTCTATGGTTGTATGTGGTATGTGAAGATGTTGGGATAGCTTGGAAACTTGGAGATTTCGATCTTGGCCCTAGGGCCACTAATTTTGTAATAATATAATAAAATTTTTGATAAAATAATACAAGTTTTTGGCATAAGCGCGAGAGTCAAATTTGGCCATAAAGTCCAGAAATTTAAATATAAAGCCAAATTTGTCTAAGAAGGCCACTTTTTTTAATAGTTTTCTATCTAACCAAAATTTTACCAGAGCAAATATGAAAAGCAAGAGGCTGTAAAGATCCATAGCCCATGAAGATTTTTTATTTTACGACATCCCGAGAAAAAGTGTTGAGAGCCTTATGTCAGCTTTGCATGTTCACTATGCGCCATGAGCAATTTTCTTTATGCCTGAAATAGATATCAGTCAGAATACTAATTTCCCTATAATTTATAAGGTCCTAATAGGGCATACTTGTTGTTGTTGTGGGACTTTTCTCGGTGGATAGGTACACATGAGGGAATGATTTCCTTACACCTTCATGGGAGATTAAATCCCACATATGGATGTTCAAACCCAAACTAGGGGTAAGAATAAATTGAATACTTGCACCAGGAAAAAGAAGGACATTTCCTTTGGAGGCACCCAAGAAGACCTAGGCCTAAGGGACCTTTCCCTTCCTGCATGGACATTAGACCTTGAGGGACCTGGACATCACCATCATAGTCATAAATGTCATCCAGATCTAGGGTTTCATTTTTGGAGGCATTTATGAGCCTAGTCACACATGTTGGCATCATTTGGGGCCTCTAGAGGCTAAGCGCCCTACTTTTATACCTCAATGTTTCACTTATGGCCCTCATCATCACCCTAGAAGGGCATGACGTCACCCTTGGAGGTGCATTTAGATGCAAATTTATTTAATTAGTCAAAATTGATTTTTTGTTGTAATTTGGCGAGGTCGGCCTTATGTTTACCTAAAGATGAATTAAAGTTCAAAAAATTGTATAAATAAACATAACGTACTCTCATTTTGAATAAAACGACTTGTCATTTAAGACAAGAGGTCTAAAATTTGTGGCTTGGTGAGGGTTATTAGCTGAGATTGTGAGGTACCATTCTTGTTTAAGGTTATTTTTTACAACTTGGATCAATCTTGGAAGTTTTATGGTGATGTAGCATGGTATTCTCATGATTATTCTTGGTGCAAGTAAGTGAAAACTACATTTTTTTATTTGTTGAATGGTTTGTTGTATGGTTTTATTTGCTCATACAAGATTATGAAATTGCATGGTGTACTCAATGCTTTAAGTAAGAAACTGAAATTTCTACTTTCTTACTTTTTATTTGCCAAGATTTTCATTGAATTGATCTAGTAACTAGTGAAATCCTAGAGACATAAATTTCTAGCACTCTAAGGATTTGTATTTAGTTATTGTTGCATGATTTTTACTCCATAACAAGGTTGTTGGTGTATATATATGCTCAGAATATTGAACTCATTTATATGTCAATCTGAGATTCGTAATCAAAAGAGTTGTTACACTACATGTGCTTAAAATAGGTAACCTATCTATGTCTGTTGTATCTATCTCAGTCAGGAAATAATTAATAACATAACATTTTGTATCTAAATGTTTCATACAACTTCAAACTCAAAAGATAAATATTATAAAATATCTCAAAAAAACACTCAATTGAAAAGGTTCTTGCTTAGATAACAAGTTTGTTCATTAGAGGATCATGAAATGAAGAGATGAACTGAGATCTTACTTCTTGTAGCATTTGAAATAGCAATTAACGACTTATTTTATTCACTCTTATAAAGAAACCAATTATAACCCTATCAATTCCAATCAAACCCTCTTTAATATAGGAAACAATCAATATGATTGAGAGACTTCATTACATGGATCACTACAGAGTATCAGATCACTACAAAGTATTGGATCAGGTGGAGTACCGGATCACGCAGAGTACCGGATCAAGCGAAGTATCAGATCAAGTGGAGTACCAGATCATGCGGTTGTTGCAGTGCCATACCAGTGTTAGTATCATATGATTCTATGCCTTTTCATGAAGCTTCTTAGTAATAGTCAAATTAATTAGGAGCATAATAATCAACCATTTAAATCCAACTTAATCAAAAAATCAAACAAATCATGTTTTAACATAGGTTGCCTCTCTATGAATATGATCAAGGTCACAAAGTAGGTTTGTGGATGAAATGGTCAACATATACACATATCATAGGTAAAATAGACTCAGATAGAGGATAATATAGGATAATATAAGTGTCAAAATTAAGACTCAACAAAGGCTAAGAAGAGCAAGGCGCTAGGGCCTAGAATTGCCTACACCCTAGCATCTTGTCTCTAGAAGTCAAAGCCCAGGAGGAATTAAGTTACTACTTATCCTAGGCCTTTTCCTTCTTAGACTTTTGTGCATCATCATCATTGATTTTCAGCCTTAGAAGAAGCCATCCACCTTGACTCCATTACCCTTGAAGGCACCAGTCCTCTTCTCCTATTCCTTGACAAGACTACACTCAACTTCACTTGATATATCTACCAACTCATCCTAACTTACTAACCTATTTTTAAGGTACCAACCTGCTATTGTTACTAACACTACTACAAGCATCATATATAAGGCCATTTTAGCTTACAAGTTAACTAAACCAACCCAAAAAACTGCATGAAGCAAAGTACTATAGTTAAAGTGTGCCAAAATTGCTCTTTACAAAGTGCATTTGTGAAGGTTTCTTGTAGTTGTCATTACTCTTGTTTTCATGCTATTGAATTCATTTTTGATAGCATATTAAACTCATTTTTTAATTGATAAACCACCCAAAATTTTTACTAGGCAAGCCCCAATCAATAAATGATAAAAGTGTTCACTAAATCGCCTTAGCAAGGTACATTTTTGAAGTTGTTTACTGTTGTCATAACTATTGAATTGCTTCTTTTATAAGTACTTTGAAATCCTTTTAAAGTCATTACTTGGCTTGTATTAATATATAAGTTGTAAGTGTAAAGAGTATTATCATTGCAAGGTATTTATACTTCATTACATTGGCCTTATAAGTTGCAATTTATGGATTTATTATTGCTGCTACACATCTATATTTTATGCATAAACTTGTTTGGTATCATACTTTTATATTAAGTCATTGATTGAAGGAATTGATATCATTGATTATTATATAACGTTTTTTCTTTCTTTGTTAAAGGGTAGGTATCATTTACCTTATTTCCCCTTAACCCCCTTGACACAACCATTCTAAATGAATTCATTCATTTGAGTGACCTAGAGAGAGGGGTGGTATTACCTTGTCTTTCCCTCTTTCATCAACCAACTAGGTCCTGGGACATCTCCCTTGGAGTGAGGTTTTCCTCCTCCTAAATAGAAAGAGGTAACTTATTGGGGTGACAATGATAGGGTTATCTCTATGTTACATCAATCTAAGCCTACTTACCTTTAGGCTTTGGGAAAGTATAGATTGTTCGATAACATTTTTGGCACCGTTGTTGGGGGGCATCGATTCAATATTCCTCGAACGAACCATTTTTGGTAAGCCTTTATCCAAAGTCTTCATTCACATATCTTTCTTGATGACTCCATTCAGGGTGATCCCCTCATCCCTTTGATAATATCAAGAATATTATCTGGTGACTCCACAAAATTCAGGGAGATACACCAATCCTCCCAAGTCTTACAAAACAAAGCCTCCTAGAAACTATCCTATAGTAAAATCATTATTTGGAGGTAATATTCCCTTAAACACAATGTCTGACGCTCAATCTCAGACCCATAATCCAAATCAGGTTAATGACCAAAACTAATCGTCATCCAAACTTTTTAGGTCATTAGATGTTACCCATGATTTTGGTCATCATGATGATGTATTGATTATGGTGCA
>SNQJ01S0198472.1:0-17011 GCA_010110895.2 Picea sitchensis
CATCTGTTGAAAAACTTGACAGATCCTTGGATTCAAGGATTGTTGTTACAACCATTTCGAATTTCTTTGGTAAACTTCTGAGGATTTTCTCAACAATTCGTTGATCAGTGGTGGTTTCACCAGTCAATCTGATCTGGTTCACGATGCCCATGACTCTGGTCATGAACTGATCCACATTTTCAAACGCTGTCATCCTTAGAGTCTCGAATTGAGTCCTCAAGGTCTGTAGTTTAATTGTTTTGACCCTGTCATTTCCTTGGTAGGAAGATTTAAGGATGTCCCAGGCCTGTTTTGAAGTACCAGTGCCTGTGATTTTTGAAAAAATCGAGTCATCCACATAATTTTGAATCCAGAATTTAGCTTTGTTTTTTCTATTTCGCTGAGTGGTCTGAGCAATTTTTTGCTGATTAGTCATGGCAGACAGGTCTGTTGAGTCTGGTTCCACATATCCAAGATCCACTAGATCCCAGCACTCATGTGCTTGCAAGAAGGATCTCATCCGAAGAGACCAGAACTCATAGTTCTTTCCAAGAAGAATCAGACCCTGAGTTGGTCCTAAATTGATAGACGACGCCATATTTTAAAAAAAAATGAACAAAACAAAAAGAAATATTTGTATTTACCTATCTCCCGCACGTAAAACCAGGTCTGTTTCTTTCTTGTAGTGATTTCGGAACTCCGTTTAGACGAGACCTTTGAACTCTCCAACTTTCGATTGTCGAAACGCCGAAGAGAGTTTATCGGCCTTGAATTGGCCCTTAGTCTCCGATCAATGTGACCACGCCCCTTGATGTTAAAGCGCTACGGGCTTTTCCGGTTCTTTGTCTTTCAAATTGCCGAAATGTGAAATATGCTGGAAAGGCCCTTTTCAAAAGCCTTTTCAGGATTTCGCGAATCGGGACTTCGTGATGTGAAGTAGCCTGATCCTCTGTCTGTGGGATCCCCGATATGCCAAAACGCGGATCAACGGTCCAGATCTTCCTGTGATCTGACGGTCCAGATGATTTCGGGATTTCGTGACTTCACAAGTCAAAATTTCTCCTGTGCACTCCAGAGGACTAAACCTCGTGCACTTTCTCGATGATCCAACGGTTATCGGTCCTCTGCAGAAGATCTAACGACTGAAATTCTTTCGCCTTTTCGACGCTCTCCTCGTCCCTTCTGAACTGGATTTCCGCCTCAGATATTTTTAGAGGATGGATCTTACTGCTGCGACGGTTGTTCTTTGCTCCTTAGACGCGATCTATGTTGCATTTGCAAGGATTTTCTTCCTCGGAAGAAAAATTCATGAATCTTTCAAAGATTTGAAAGAATTTCACGAGTTCTTTGTTCTCTACTGCAATCTTTGACAGATTTGAGCTATTTCCGAAATGCTTTAAACGCTTCTTCTTTCTGCAACTATCTTTCACGAATTTGAACAAATGCTTTGAATTCTTCAAGAGTTCCCGCCTCCTGCAGCTCTTCTTCGTGAATCTTTGATGATTCTTGAAAATTGAACAAGAATCTTTGTTGTTTCTTCCTTCTCAGTCTCCGCTTCCTTCTCGTGTTTCTGCTCCTTAAAAATTTCGAGCGTAGTACGCTCTGCAACCTCGCGAGAACTTCTTACATTGATCTTTTGAGAGTATGACGGTCTTCTTCCTCGTGGAAGTTTCCTGCGAGGATCTTTCAAGAGTATGACGGACAGCTCTCCAAGCCTTGTGAAAAGTCTGTGTCGAATGCTCTTAAGATCCGTGAAGCTCTGCGCTATTTGAGGATCGTGTTGCTCTCCAGCCTGTGTGAAGAGGCTTACTACTGCAGCTCTGATACCATGATAAATTGTGAAGCAAGAAATGCAAAGAGAAAGAATAGAACAGAAAACAGTGTATTAGAATATAAGAAGAAGAGTACAAAACGAGTACATGAAGAAGTTCTGAAGTAGTAAGTACTATGCAAAGGGAAATGGCTGAGCTAAATAGGCTCAAGCAAAACAAGAATAGAAAGTATAGTTGGCTAGGATAGCTGGCAGTGTACAGTCAACCTGTTGAGGTTACATTATATTTAACACATATCAGAGCACAAGGCATAAGACTCTTCATAGAGCGGAGAGCAGACCGATCCAGACAAAGAGATCAACTCAAGTGGAGTATAGAACGATCAAGAGGAGCAACAAGACTCGTGACCAGGAGCAGAGAGATTGTCGAAAGAAGCACACACAAATTCTTTGAAGAATAAGGGTTTGAAGCATAAGGGAAATCGTGATCGTTGATCATCGTAGGATCAAGGGTCGTGATCACTTCACACGGATAGGACTAGACCGGCCCTAGGACCCTCGAACCAATGAAGAGTTATGATATCCAATATTCCAATATCAAAGTTCCAGTGGCATCATTCCATATCGGACTCAACAATATCTGAAAAATGTATATGCATTGACTTGCGATATCTCTATACTCCACAAGGAATTTCAAATTTACTTTACCTGGGTTATTTGGTTTTTATGCCGTAATTTTATGTTTTTGGATTCATGAGTGTTAATTTTTTTTTTCTCTTATATAGATCTTGCTTCTGGAACTTTAAAAGATAAACCTTGTTTTGGGAACTTCAAAAGAAAAAAATACTATTTGTTTTGGCGGGAAAATAGAAACATAGCTAAAGTGTTTCCACCAAATTAGTTGCAAATTGTAAGCCATTCTTAGTGGGTGAGTGCAAATTTGACATCTAAACTTTGAGTAAATAAGTGAAGTATAAGCAGAATAGGAGTAGGACAACATAGAATTTCATTTACTATTTCAATTACTCTTAGAATTAACATATGTCAAGTTTGTAGCTGAAGTACCTTAAGTAAGCTAAGTACCTACCAGAAATTATGAGGGATACCTTACCCAGTAAAACTTAGATTTGATGGATTGGGATTTTACATGTTGACTTGCAGATTTTGTATCCAAATGTCAAATACATCTTAAAAGGAAAAAAAATGTCCTATGGAACGTCCAATACGCCGGTGACCTGGTACCAGTGTGTATTCAGTGCGTCGGTGTTCTTTAAATCGTGATATTTGATCAAAGTGATCAATGACTCAGATCAAAGGAACCAGACCCATGATCGATTGTGCAACATGATTAAGGAACCCCAGTGGCCCGATCATTCGGTGTTCCGGTGGTCCGGTTACCCCAATGGCAGGTTGGATGAGCATCTCAGTGGACAATCGGATCAAAGAATATTGTTAAAAGTGCATAGTTGAAATTATGGGTGCCCAGTGGCCTGATTGCTCGGTGGCATGATGGTGTAGTGGGACCCGTGCCTGATTAGCAAACTAGAAGAGCAAAGCGTCGATTGCCCAATGGCCCGGTGCTCGGTTAAAGCAACAAAGCAAAGAATTGTTCCCTGGTGGCCTGGTGGGACCGATGGCCAGTTAACCGGACCGACGCAAAACGTAAACAGAGACGTTCTATTTAACAAGATCGATAGAAAAATCCTCTGGTATTTCGAGTGGGCTAGTGAACCGGACCAGCACAATCACAAACAAAGTGTATTGTTGAGAATCTAGTGGAAAAACTACTCCGGTGACCCAGTTACCTGGTTGGCCAAAGGAGGAAAGATATCAAAGAGATCTCGATTGTTCGTCAACCGAGATCAATGAAAAAGATCAAAGGAATTCGACAGCTTTTTTTTTAAGAAGAAAAGGCACATTAGTGATAGAAAATAGGCTCGGTTGCTTTTTTTTGGGTTTAAAAGAGAGGGCTCGACGTAGTTCTACAAGAGTCAATTCTGGTGATTCTGCTTGAGACAACCCTAGTCTTATAACGATTCCCTGAAAAGGGAAAGCATGGAAGCCGCTCCCGAAGGTTGGTCTATGGTTCAAATCCCACAGAGGGCAGAAGCTAAGCACGTGTTACTAGAGTCCCATAGCACATACGAAAAAGGTGTTTTTTTAATTCATAGTTTTGTGATTTTTTTTAATTGCTTCCTTCGGCTATTTAGGACCAACACAAGGACCAATTTTAGTTGGAAATAACTATGAGTTATGGTCCTTGACTTCACAAAGCCAGCCCCAATAGACCTGGATGTCATGACAAATCCACAAAAAAATTTCCTGGGAGAGAAAGAAAGAAAAAAAAAAGCCAAGTAATGGATTCATAATTTTGTAGATGACTTTATTTTTTAAAACATAACTAGTGCTTCCACTCCAAAACAAGCTTGGGATATTCTCAAATCAACTTACGAGGGGGTGAAGATAGTAAAACTTTAAACATTAAGAACTCAATTTGAAACCCTGAAGATGATTGAGACAGAGAATGCTTACCAATTAATGACCAGAGTGATGAGAATTGTAAATCAAATCTAGATCGCTAGTGAACAAATTGAAGATTAGAGGATTGTTGAAAAAATCCTCAGAAGTTTGCCCAAGAAATTTGAATCCATTTTAGAATCCAAATATTTATCTAGTTTCTCAGTAGAAGAAATGATGGGATCACTTATGTCACATGAAACTAGACTCAACTTGGAAGAAGGGTGTTTGGAACATGCTTTCAAGACTCAAAAATATTTGCAGAGGCAGAGTGACACAGTCGGCCACCCGGGCACGTCCGCTCCAACCAGGACCTTCCTTTACTCAGGCCCGAAGAGTTAAATTACTCTTCAACCCCCTGTCGGGAGTTCTCAATACCCACAAACTTTCGTTGTGACCTCCACTTCTTTAATTCGGGAGATCGGACCTCGCGATATCGCGAGTCCTGAGTTCACGCAATCGGGTCTCACCAATCCCCGAATCCCGATGGAGTATTCACTTCGCGCCTTCCTCGTCTCCTGTTGGGGATTTCCCTATCGGGAAATCGGCTTTTTCATTGTCAAGAGTTGCTCCCCGCGTGAATCCCCGATTCTCGATTTGCGATGGTGCTCCCGCTATGGTGTTAGCCCCTCCGGCTACTCATTTCCCACGTGACCTGCCAGTCCACGAGACCACGTCATTCACCCTTATCGGGATTTCGAAATTCTCGAGTTCGAGCAGCGTAGAATTCACACTTGTGGAATCTCTGATCCCCGACTTCCGATGCCACCTGTCCTTTGCTCTCTAATGCCTGGACCCCACACTTCCGTGGTGATCTCATGCCNGTTGCGTCGGGAAATCGCTAATCGCGATTTCAACAGGCATAAAACTCCTGTCTCTACAAACCCCGATGAACCGAATCCCGATGGCTCTTGGCTCCTCCCTACGCCTAAGGCGTAAACCCTGCGCAACTTCTGCAAGATCTGGCGGCTGTCGGGACTTTGCTAATCTTCCTTGCGAATCCTGGTCGTCGATTCCTCCTTTCGAGAATTTTTCGAAGAAGCTAAAACCTCTTCCTTCGAACTGATCCTTGGACGTTTGCACGGTATCCCGAAGGAACTGTCCCTCCTGAGCTTGTCAACTCTGATTCTCTCAGAGGTTTTGTGCACACTCCTTGTGCTTACTTTTCAACCACTCCCCAAGTGTTGAGTCTTTCAGACTCTGTGCACCTCCGGCAACAGCAGTCTCGGCCTTCTTTTACTCAGATTAACAACTGAGACTTCTAATTCTGCATGTGCGCTCTTCGCACGTTTCCACAACAACCCTATAACTTCTGGGTGGATGAGAATAAGTGTTTAACTATTGAGCCTTCATCAACGCACTCTTTGCGGATGAATTCAACTGCACTCTATGCAGGAATCTCCTGGCTCAGATAGAGAAACAATTGAAACTTATTCTCTTCTCTCTCTCTCTCAGACTTCAGTTTGAAACCATGAAATCACATACATAGCATATACAAAGCAAATGCATGACCAGAAAGCAAACATTCATGAGCACATAAACAACATACACAGAGAAACAACACCAACCATGAAATTGAATCAAAGACTCTCTTCTATTAATTCCAATCTGTACATGGGGGTTCTTCATACAATTCTCTGCTTGCTCTTCTCTCCTGAATGTTGGATTCTAAATGAATAATAATGTTACAATACACAAGTGAGGGTGTCTATATCCGTTTTCCCTCTCGAACTCTAAAACTGTCTAATATGGAAATAAATTCCTATCTACCAGCATTAAATCTATTAAATGCCTCATCTACCTAAGGACGAGAGCTTAAAGGCTCAAGGTCCATTATAATATACAAAGGCGCTTCTCATAAATGGTTCATTTACACATTGCGCATCATCTTAAATGAAAATTCAAAAAGTTTCGGCTGGCCTTGTCCAGCGATTCGTTGTCTTTCATGCTGGCTCGCTTGTCTTGGGCGATGCTCCTTGATGAGTTGGTGATGCTCCTACATCATACTCCTCGGCTTGAAAACTTTCGTGGGCTCCTGTCCATGAGCTCCTGCATGATCTGTCCATGCTTCTGTATCTCTGCTTCGCCTTCCCAGCTGGCATCTTCCACTGGGTGGTTCTTCCACTTGACCAGGTACTCGAAATATTGCTTTCGCCTGGTCTTCTTTCCCACTCGCTTGTCTAGTATGCACTCCATTTGCGGCTTCCCTGCTACTAGTAACTGTTTCTGCCACTCAATCACTGGTTTCTCAGTTCTAGTTTCTGTTTCTCCAGCCCTGTATGGGTATAAATATGAAACATTAAATATCGGAGATATCCTGATGCCATCTGGCAACTCAATTTCATAAGCGTTTTCTCCAAATTTCTTCAGGACCTTACATGGCCCAATCTTTTTCATCTTCAGCTTGTTATATGTTCCCCTTGGGAACATTTCCTTCCTCAGATGTGCTAGAACAAGATCCCCAACTTCGAACTGAATTTGTCTCCGATGTTGATCTGCTCTGCGCTTGTACTCCTGATTTGAGTCTTTCAGTCGCTGCTTCACCTTGCCGTGAAGTTCCTTCATCGCTTCAGCGAATTCTTCTGCACTAGCACTGCTAGTCGCAGTCTGTTCTGACTCCCTGAGTTCAGAAACTCCCGTCGGTTGTGTCCCATACACAATCTGAAATGGACTTTTGCCTGTACTCCGATTCACAGAATCATTGTATGCAAACTCTGCATGTGGCAATATATTGTCCCAACTGTCATGGTGCTCTGTTACCAAGCTCCTCAGCAAGTCTCCCAGACTCCTGTTGACCACCTCGGTCTGACCGTCTGTCTATGGATGATATGTTGAACTAAACGCCAAGTTAGTCCCTAGCTTCTTCCATAGCGTCCTCCAAAAATGACCTATGAATTTCATATCCCTGTCTAAGACTATGCTTCTTGGCAATCCATGAAGTCTAACAACCTCTTTGAAAAACAAATTTGTGATGTGGGTCGCATCACTAGTCTTTTGACACGGAATAAAATGTGCCATCTTCGAAAACCTGTCCACCACCACAAAGATGGAATCAACCCCTCTCTGCGTCCTCGGCAAACCCAATACAAAGTCCATGTTGATCGCCTCCCATGGTCTCTCCGGTATGGGCAATGGTTGATAAAACCCTGCAATATTATGTTTTCTTCCCTTCGAATGTTGACAAATTCTGCACCTGTCCACAAACTTTTTGACATATGCTCGCATGCTTGGCCAAAAATACGATTCGCTCAGCTTCGCGAATGTTTTGTCATGACCAAAGTGACCTGCTAAGCCTCCGCTGTGTTTTTCTTTCACCAAATTCTCCCTCATGGAGCAAATTGGAATACACAGTCGATTGCCTCTGAACAGCAATCCTTCCTAGATCATATAATCTATCCATGGGCTCCGATCCCTGAGAACGGGATTCTCAGCTGCTTCATATGCTTCTCCGAAGTCTGCATCTCCTGCGTACATGTCCTTCAGATTCTCAAAACCCAATGTTTTGACTCGAAATTCCTGCAGCAGCAAGCATTTCCTGCTCAAAGCATCAGCCACTTTGTTAGCAGTACCCAAAATGTGTTTGATCACAAACGTAAAATTCTGCATGTATTCTACCCATTTTGCATGCTTCTGGTTCAACTTCTCCTGTTGACTCACAAACTGCAATGCATGATTATCACTATACAATACAAATTCCTTTGGGATCAAGTAATGCCTCCACTTATTTAATGCCTATATGATGGCATAAAACTCTTTATCATACGTGGAGTATTTCAGCTTTGCTTCATCCAGTTTCTCACTAAAATATGCAACTGGCCTGTCCTCCTGACTCAAGACCGCTCCTATGGCATATCCGCTCGCATCACATTTCACTTGGAATGTCTTCTTGAAGTCCGGCAACACCAACACTGGTCGTTCTGTTATCTTCCGCTTCAACAGATTGAAGCTCTTCTCAGCCTCTTTTGTCCAATGAAAAGACTTATGTCGTTTCTTCACCGTGTCCATCATTGCTACGCTAATTCCACTGAAATTCCTGATGAATTTTCGGTAGAAACTAGCCAACCCGTGGAAACTTCTCACCTCGAAAACATTTCTTGGTGATGGCCAATTCTTGATCACTTCCACCTTACTCGGATCCATCTTCAACTCATTCACCGAGATAACAAAACCCAAATAAATGAGTTCTGTTTTCATGAATGAGGACTTCTTCATGTTGATCAACAGCTTCTCCTGCTGTAGCTTCCTCATCACAATGGCCAAATGTTTTAAATGTTCATCCTTCGTCTTACTGTAGATCAATATATCATCCAGATATACGACTACAAATTTCCCGATGAATTCCCTCAGGACTTCATTCATCAACCTTATGAATGTACTCAGCGCATTTGTCAAGCCAAACGGCATGACCAGCCATTCGTACAAACCTTTGTTTGTTTTGAACGCTATCTTACATTCATCACCTTCCCTCATGCGAATCTGGTGATATCCGCTCTTAAGATCAATCTTCGAAAAATAATTTTCCCCACTCAGGCAATCCATCAGATCATCCATTCTCGGCAGTGGAAATCTGTACCTGATGGTAATTTTATTGATCGCTCTAGAGTCAGTGCACATTCTCCAACCTCCATCCTTCTTCGGACTAAGCACTATTGGAACAACACACGAACTCAGGCTTTCCCTGACCAGTCCTTTATCCAGCAACTCCTGGACCTGCTTCTTGACTTCCTCATTCTCTTGTGGCGTCAATCTGTACGCAGCCTTATTCGGCAAACTGGCTCCTAGTATGAGGTCGATGTGATGACTCACACTCCTCATCGGTGGCAACGAATGAGGTAATTCGTCCATGATGATGTCAGTGAACTCTCCCAGCAGTTCCTGAATCTCATCTGGCAAGTCGTCCACTCTTGTGCTAGTCAGGACAATCCTCGGTTTCCTGACCACAAAGAATTGTGGATCTTCTTTCTTCTCCATCTCTGTGAGAAGCTCCTTCCCACTCATAAGAAGTATGGTGTTGCTTACTTCCAGCTTCACCTCCTTATCCTTTATCGGAAGAAACTTGTGTGTCCTCCCATCCTTCTCTAAAGTATATGTGTTCATCCTGCCATCATGAACCACATTTCGGTCATATTGCCATGGTCTACCCAGTAGCAAATGACATACATCCATGGGAATGACATCACACAATACTTTATCATTGTATCCACCAATTTTAAATTCAACCAAACATTGTTTAGTGACACTCACCTGATGACCCTTCTGTAGCCATGATACTTTATACAGACTCGGGTGATCAGTTGTCTCCAGCTCTAATTTTTCCACCATCTCGGTCGAAACGAGATTGTCCGTGCTTCCGCTGTCCACAATGACCTTGCATTTCCAGTCCTTGGTTTTGCAAGCTGTCCTGAATAGTCTAGTCCTTTGTGTTGAGTCCTCCACCTCTTTCTCAGGTGTCAAAAGAACTTTATGCACCGTCAGTGACCTTCCACTTCCTGTGTCTTCATTCTCAACATCACGCCTCTATGCTTCAGTGATGTGAGCTTCTCCTCTGTCTTTCTTTCTTTCTGGACAATCAACTGCCTTATGTCCATCCTTCCCACATGTGTAGCATGTGATGATTCCTCCTCGGCCTCTTCCTCTACCTCTGGTACGAGGAAAAGTATTTGCGTCAGCATAATCTCCTCGCTGCTCATTATGTTGTCCTCTCTGCTCAGCATACTTCTGTCCTCGCTGTGAGGTTCCACCTCTTTCAAATTTACCCTGAGGTTTCTTCCATTCCCCCTTGGGCTTCTGATATTTCTCTTGGGCAATAGCCTTGCCTCTGGGCTAATTTCTGCCTTGCCCTCGCTGTCCTTACTTACGGCTCAGCTTCTCCTCGGCTTTCAAAGCCATCTGGTAAGCATCCTCCAACGTTCCGATGGTCGTCATGCTTAATTCATCCTGAATGTCATATCTCAGACCATTCAGGTATCTGGCTACCTTCTCATCATCGCTCTCCCGATGACCTGCTCGGATATTGAGCTTGTAAAACTCTTCAGTGTATTCCTTCACCGTCATCAGTTTCTGCCTCAGGTTCTGCATTCTCCTGAACAGATTTATCTGGTAGTCTCTCGGGATGAACTTTGCTTTCATCTTAGCAATCATTCGGTCCCAGCTTTTGATCTTCTGTTTTCCTTTGGAATGTCTATCTTCCTGTAGCTCGTCCCACCACAATGTTGCATGTCCTTTCAACTTCATGACAGCATGCCTTACCTTTTTATCCTCTTCGATATCTTCATAGTCGAAGTAGGTATCAAGAGCTCTAATCCAATCCAGAAGCTCTTCTGCATCCAAGCTTCCTTCGTAAGTTGGAATGTCCATTTTTGTCTTTGAACTCATCTGAGCGATGGCCTTAATTAACCGCTCGTTGGCTACATCTTCAGCTGCAACTTCTCCTTGCGGTTCAGCTTCAACCTCATTGTCGGAATCACTAAGATCCCCTGCACCAGCTGTGCATCTCTAAGCTGTTTCCATCTCTTCGAGTCTCGCTCTGAGATCTCATATCTGTCTTTCCATTTCTGGATTCCCTGCCAGCCTACCTCTTCTTCTTACCTCCCTGTCCTCTGGGTCAGGTGATTGTCTTTCCCTTCTAGGCGGCATGGCGAAATTTTTCTTTCTCCTCTGCTACAGAAAACAAAGAGAATTCCTTGCTCTGATACCACACTGACGCAGTCAGCCACCCGGGCACGTCCGCTCCAACCAGGACCTTCCTTTACTCAGGCCCGAAGAGTTAAATTACTCTTCAACCCCCTGTCGAGAGTTCTCAATACCCACAAACTTTCGTTGTGACCTCCACTTCTTTAATTCGAGAGATCGGACCTCGCGATATCGTGAGTCATGAGTTCACGGAATCGGGTCTCACCAATCCCCGAATCCCGATGGAGTATTCACTTCGCGCCTTCCTCGTCTCCTATCAGGAAATCGGCTTTTTCGTTGTCAAGAGTTGCTCCCCGTGTGAATCCCCGATTCCCAATTTGCGATGGCGCTCCCGCTATGGCGTTATCCCCTCCGGCTACTCATTTCCCACGTGACCTGCCAGTCCACGAGACCACGTCCTTCACCCTTATCGAGATTTTGGAATTTGCGAGTTCGAGCAACGTAGAACTCACACTTGTGGAATCTCTGATCCCCGACTTCCGATGCCACCTGTCCTTTGCTCTCTGATGCCTGGACCCCACACTTCCGTGGTGATCTAACACCATGTGTCCCCGCAACGATCAACGGCTCCAGTTGCATCGGAAAATCGCTAATCGCGATTTCAACAGGCATAAAACTCCTGTCTCTACAAACCCCGATGAACCGAATCCCGATGGCTCTTGGCTCCTCCCTGCGCCTAAGGCGTAAATCCTGCACAACTTCTGCAAGATCTGGTGGCTGTCGGGACTTCGTTAATCTTCCTTGCAAATCCTGGTCATCGATTCCTCCTTTCGAGAATTTTCCGGAGAAGCTAAAACCTCTTCCTTCGAACTGATCCTTGGACGTTTGCACGGTATCCCGAAGGAACTGTCCCTCCTGAGCTTGTCAACTCTGATTCTCTCAGAGGTTTTGCGCACACTACTTGCGCTTACTTTTCAACCACTCCCCAAGTGTTGAGTCTTTCAGACTCTGTGCACCTCCGGCAACAGTAGTCTCGGCCTTCTTTCACTCAGATTAACAACTGAGACTTCTAATTCTGCCTGTGTGCTCTTCGCACGTTTCCACAACAACCCTATAACTTATGGGTGGATGAGAATAAGTGTCTAACTATCGAGCCTTCATCAACGCACTCTTTGCGGATGAATTCAACTGCACTCTATGCAGGAATCTCCTGGCTCAGATAGAGAAACAATTGAAACTTATTCTCTTCTCTCTCTCTCTCAGACTTCAGTTTGAAACCCTGAAATCACATACATAGCATATACAAAGCAAATGCATGACCAGAAAGCAAACATTCATGAGCACATAAAAAACATACATAGAGAAACAACACCAGCCATGAAATTGAATCAAAGACTCTCTTCTATTAATTCCAATCTGTACATGGGGGTTCTTCATACAATTCTCTGCTTGCTCTTCTCTCCTGAATGTTGGCTTCTGAATGAATAATAATGTTACAATACACAAGTGAGGGTGTCTATATCCGTTTTCCCTCTCGAACTCTAAAACTGTCTAATCTGGAAATAAATTCCTATCTACCAGCATTAAATCTATTAAATGCCTCATCTACCTAAGGACGAGAGCTTAAAGGCTCAAGGTCCATTATAATATACAAAGGCGCTTCTCATAAATGGTTCATTTACACATTGTGCATCATCTTAAATGAAAATTCAAAAAGTTTCGGCTGGCCTTGTCCAGCGGTTCGTTGTCTTTCATGCTGGCTCTCTTGTCTTAGGCGATGCTCCTTGATGAGTTGGTGATGCTCCTGCATCACAGAGGAAACATAAACAAAGGGAAAAGTACAATAGGGAGAGGTAATCATAATGAAGAAGAAAAAGATACAAAATAACACTAGTGACAACATTCTAAAGGCTCACAGAATCAAAGAGGGAGAGGCAAAAAATGGACAGACGAATCCAAAATAAAATGCTACTATTGCAGAAAGTATGGTCATTATGAGAGTGAATGCAGAAAGAAACAATTAGATCAAAACAAAACAAAAGCAAATGTCTCCAACAATCAAGGAGAAACCTTTGAAGCAATGTTCCTTTCCTATCATACCTCTGAAGAAGGTCACTCCAAGGACCTTTGGTTGTTGGACAGTGGCTGCAATAACCATATGACAGGTACCAAAGAATGTCCATTTCTAGCATTGATACTTCTATCAAATCTGAAATTACTGTGGGTGATGATTCTCAAGTCAAAGTTCTAGGAAAAGGTCTTGTGTATGTTCTAACCAAACAAGATCAGAAGAAAGACATACATGATGCCTATTATGTTCCAAACCTTAAACACAATATGATAAGTGTAAGAAAATCAATGGAGCATGGCTATGATGTCATGTTCAAAGCCTCAACATGTTTAATTCTGGATAAACCACCTGGTAGGAAACTCATTGAAAAACTACAAATGACCAAAAAGATGATGTTTCCATTATATTTAAGAAGTGTCAATTTGTCCCAGTCTTATGCCCACAATATCTCAAATTCAGATGAGAATCTATTATGGCATGCTAGCTTAGGTTATCTTCCTTTTAGGAGCCCGAGTCTTCTTCAAAAACATTCAATGGTTAATGGTCTCCTTGTTTTGAATGAACAAGATAATCCTTGTAAAATTTGTATACTTGGAAAACATAAGTGAGACATATTTCCAACATCCTCCCATATCCTCCCATAGAGAAAACAAACATTTAGAATTAGTTCACATAGATATATGTGGACCAATGCAAACCTAATCCATTGGTGGAAGTTTTTATTTTTTGACCTTTATTGAAGATTTCAGCAGGAAAATTTGGATTTATTTTCTTAAAAATAAGTCTAAAACCTTTTCAAAGTTCAAACAATTCAAAGCTGAAGAAGAAAAATAGAGTGGCTAATTTGTGAAAGTGCTCAGGTTTGATGGAGGAGGAGAATATAACTCAGAGTATTTTGCATATTTTTGTAAGCAACAAGACACTCTAATGAAAACTACAACTAGATATACTCCACAACAAAATGGAGTGGTTGAAAGGAAAAATCAGACCACCATGAACATGGCTAGAAGTATGCTCAAAGCAAGGAATTTGTCAATAACTATTGGGCTAAATTTGTTTTCTATTTAGTTTACATCCTGGACATATCTCTGACAACAAGCATCAAAGATAAAGTACCTCAAGAATGATGGAGTGGAACAAATTTAAATGTTTCTCACTTCATATATTTTGGTTGTATTGTTTTTTAACATATCCTCGAAGAAATAAGAAAGAAAGTCAACAACATGAGTGAAAAATGCATCTTCATAGGATACAATGAACAATCAAAAGCCTACATATTATATAATCCATACATTGAGAAATTTCTAGTGAGAAATGATATCAAATTATTTGAGAATAAATCATGGAGTGAACAAATACAATGCTACAAATTGATGAGAAAATTGAAAATTCAGAACATCAAGCACATCCACCAAGTATGTCAATATTAAAAGTACAAAGAAAACAAGAACACTCTGGAAATGGTTCTTCTTCTAGCAATGAATCATCCTCTTCTGTAGAAAATTAGAGAACAAGAAAAATAAGAGAAATTTATGAGCAGAACAATGACATTGAGCAACAAAGTCTTTTCTCCTTACTATCCTGCCAGYSAACTTTCTTTGAAGAAGTAGTAAAAGATGAACATTGGGTAGAAGCCATGAAAGAGGAAATTGAAGCCATATAAAGGAACACGGCTTGGGATCTTGTTGAATTTCCAATAAACAAATCCAGCATAGGTGTCAAGTGGGTGTACAAAACAAAACTTAATGAAAAAGAAAAATTAGAGAAGCATAAGGCAAGGCTAGTTGCCAAAGGTTTCTCTCAATAACTTGGCATAGACTATGGTGAAACCTCTGTTCCAATAGCAAGGTTAGATATAGTAAGAACTAGTTTAGCCACTACAGCTCAAAACAAATGGAAATTCCACCAGTTAGATGTAAAGTCAGCCTTTTTGAATGGCATATTGCAGGAAGAAGTGTATGTAGATCAACCACCTGGTTTTGAAGTCAAAGGACAACATGATAAAGTACATAAGTTGAAGAAATACTTGTAAGAATTGAAGCAAGCTTCAAGATCTTGGTACATTTGAATTGACTCTTACCTGATCAATAATGGATTTAGCAGGATTCGTAATGAACCCACCCTTTATACAAAAAATCAAGAATGTAAAATTCGCAGTGTTTGTCTTTATGTTGATGATATGATCTACACAAACAATCTTATGTTAGAAAAATTTAAAGCTACCATGAAAAAATAATTTGATATGATTGATCTTAGTCTCATGAAATATTTTTTGGGAATGGAAGTTGATCAGTCTGCCCATGGTATTTTTCTCTGCGAACAAAAGTATTCTACACACATTTTCAAAATGTTTAGAATGGATAAATGCAAGCCAACAGAAACTCCCATTGAATTAGGAACAAAAATGAGGAAACAAGAAGAAGTCTCGATAGTTGATTCTGCATTATATAAGAGGTTGGTAGGCAGTCTCATGTACCTTACTGCAACCAGACCTAACATAATGTATGCATCAAGTTTGTTTTCTAGGTTTATGGAATCCCCCAAGGATTCTCCCTGGAAAGTTGAAAAAAAAATCCTAAGGTATGTTGCAGGGACAATCAACTATGGCTTGTGGTACACAACTTTTGAATATTATTTAATTGCAGGGTACAAAGACAATGATTTTGCAGGCAACATAGATTACAAAAAAAGTACATATGGTTATGATTTTCATTTGGGAACAAATCTGATTTCATGGGCATCCAATAAATAGCCCATAGATACAATATGTTTAGTACAGACATAGTATGTAGTTGCAACCTCAACATCTTTCCAAGTATTATAGAAAAGAAGAGTACTCTTGAAAGATCTAACACATATTGAAAACGATCCAACTCATATTTTCTGTCAAAACAACCTAGCCATCACATTGTCAAAGAATCATGTGTTTCATAAGAAAAGAAAGCATATTGGCACCCTCTCTCACTACATTCGAGAGCTTGTCAATAATGATGGGTGAGTGCAAGCTAATGATGGTCTCTCATGATGCGTTAGTGGCAATGCAAACCTGAAAAAACAACAATATGTTAACTTGGAGTGGTTATTCAAGGTAATTTTACAATGAATTTGAATATGGTGTAAGAATATGAAATGTAGGAAATTGAATTATGTTTCCGAATATACAACTTTTATTCATAGAAACTATGAATAACTATGCCAAATTTGATTTTTTCTAATAGTGGTATCTTATTTTTACAACAAAATATAAGCTATATGATTTTGTTCGTGCAGGTGTTGAGTACCTTAATGATGGAATTTCGTTCCAAAAACTTGTATACTTGTAGAGAACCCATTTTTCTTGTATCGTGTATTTTTTGGAAACTTATAATATTAATTTTATATTTTCTTAAAATTATCAAAGTCAACATGTCTATGAAATTACAACATCTTTTGTTCATGCAGGATAAGAGGATTTTAACATGACCAAAAAAAAATGTTTTAGATCGTAGGTATCGGTCTCCTCTAGTGTTGCATATAACTCATTCGAGAAATGGTTAAGCCGAAAAAAAGTTATAGCAGAAATAAGAGACGTATGTATCCTAGGATTTTGATATATGTCAAGGAAAAAATAGATTAAAAATAGTAAACATTATTAAAAAAAAATTAATTATATATTTGGAATCTGCACAACCAACTCTATCTTTGTCTGTAATTTCGTCAATAACTGAATTGTGTATCCTATATAAAAATAATTTCAAAGACATAGATATGGAGAGGAATTCATAAAAAATGAGGTTTTTATGTATTTGCAGACCGAGCCAGTAGGTTTGTCATACCGAACCTAAATCCAAAGTAATCAACTCAGCAAAAACGTATGTTATATTTGTCAGTCCCTCCCGAAAAAATTTAAAATTCAAATAACATGCACGCGCTTTAGGAACACGCACACGTTCCTAAAGCACATGTGTGTGTTCCTAAAACATGTGTATGTTATTAACAACAGGAATGTGTGCACGTTCCTGTTAACACAAATAAATTATCTTTCTCTCTCACTCACCCCC
>SNQJ01S0198473.1:0-14890 GCA_010110895.2 Picea sitchensis
TGCCCACTCTGTGGACGCTCAGTCCCCCTTCACTCATTCATCGTGGTCGGTCTGCACCTGGCGGTGTTTATATTTTATTAAATATTCTGCATACATACAAGTACAACAGCAGGCTCCTGGCCTTCAACACTTAGGCTCCCTGGACTAACAAACACATAAGCCTACAGCTTATAGGAACTCGTCTCACCAGCCTATAACACATATGTACAATTTGTTTCATACATCAGGTTTATAAACGGCTCGGCCTTGGGGACATTACATAAGTGGTCGGCTTCCATATGTGCACATATATAGAAGTCGATCATCTTTTGTATATTGGCATATGCGAAAGTCAATCACTTATGTCTATGTTCACATGTACAAAAGTGGTCGAATTTCATATATGTGCATATATGAAACATGACCACTTCCATATATGTGCATATATGGAAGTCTGCCACTTCTGTATAATTTCATATATGGAAGTTGGACACTTTTGTAAATGCACATATACAGAATTGGCCAAATTTCTTATATGTTCATATACGGAAATAGTCCATATGTCACGTTGTATATGGTCTACGTGCCAAGGATATGTAGAATTCCATATGAGGCTGAAGGACATCATGATGTCAACAATCACATCATTGGGTCACATCATCTTATCAATGTCTGATCAAGGTACAAGGTGTCATATCAAGTGGCATGCCATGTGAGGGCCACATTTCCTTGACTCCAACTGGATCATCAGATCGAGCGTCAAAGGGTGAGTGTTTATGAATTAACCTAGGGAGAGGTGCTCACTGAGCCCAGTGCTCGGTGGGGTAAAGCGCCCCGTGGAGCCTGGAATCCGATAGGTATATAAACCTAGTATATAGTATATATACTTAGAATATACATTGGGTATATATACCAATATATATACTAAGTATATATACTCGGTATATATGTCGATATATATACCTATTATATATACTAGGTATATATATCGACATATATACCTAGTATATATACCGACATAGATAATAAGTATATATACCATATACTATGTATATATGTCGATATATATACAAGTATAGACACCGGTATATATACTTAATATATATATTGTTATATATATACATAGTATATATACCAATATATATACATCGATATATATACTTAGTATATATACTAGGTATATATACTAGGTTAATACTTTGTGCCACTTCTCCTACAATAAATGACTGGACATATCTCAAAATCCATGCCAATTCTCAAAAACTGTGCAAAATCCATACATATCTATACTGTACGGGCATGCTTCATCTGCCTCTTGTGCTCCCCCCCAATGCACTGACTGAGGGCCTCCTTATATACTATTTCATGGGCAGTTAGCATTGATGGGTTTGTTGGCGCATTGGTTGGCGGTGACTATTCTAAGTCATTGGTTAGCGGAGGTCCCAAGATCAAATCTTGTGAAATCTGCTTTTGTTTGGTGTTTAGTTACAACAGTTGGCGGAGGTTAGAATATGGTGAATCTAATTTCTATTTATGGTATATGGTTAAATATAGTGTCATACTGATGTATGGAGGCAACTATAATGGCAGATAGTTGTTATTTGGTAGAAGGTTCAAATCGGCTTAAACCCATCTTCCTCTTGCTTCGTATAAATCATTCCCTGAGAAACTCTCCTTCCATTGTAATATGCCTCGGTAGTGCCCCAATTATATTATTAATTGTAATCATGTTTATGAATTGTATTCATGTTTTGTAGGATGGTAAGCCAAGTATTGATAAGTTGGTGGGCTAATGACTTTATTAGGCTAGAGAGCCTAAGTGTTAAGGTCGGGAGCCTGATTTTGCATATGTAATTATGTAGATCATTAATATAATATATAAATATCGTTGCGTGCTGACTCACCATGAAGAAAGAGTGATGGGGAACTAAGCTTCCATAGAATGTGTAAGGGAAAAGGGGATAAAAGGTTGGAAGAGGGGCTAAGCTTGAGGGCTTAAGTCCTTGAATAATAATTTATTATTATTCCAAAGCTATGTGAAAAACATGTTATTTTTATCCTAAGTTCCTGGAAAAAGGAACACATACTTGATGGAGTGCATGCATCTTCATGGTCGACATGTGTCGGCCTAGGCACATGCAATTTAACCCAACAATTGAGCCATGATGGGGGTTCCTCCTCCACTCTTATGTTTGTTACCTAAACTATGTTACCTCTGCGTCTGATCGCTACATACGTCATGCAGCTCTGAAACCTGAAATTTGTCACCTGAGTCATTATGTGATTCTTCCATACTCCGCCTAAGTTTGCTGGAATCCTTCCCGATAACTGTTTTGTCTCTACATTGGACCTCTGCATAGCCATGCACCTTTGAATACGACACGCATCTTCTGTAAAACTTGAGAATACTGTAATTGTCTATGTCGTGTGTGTTATAACTGTGGTCTATTGTGGCCATGCAGTCCCTTGGCTAAGTGTGATTTTATATCGTCATCTATTCCTTCCTAAGCCTCACCATTGTCCTCCTTGTGCTGGAATGGAGATGAAGAAATAGGTTGTCAGGCCTGTGTGAAACACTCTCTCCAGGTGAGAGAGGTGGTTGTGGTTGAAGAAGCAGGTTGTGAGGCTTGTGGGTGACTCTCTCCAGGTGATAGAGTGTGTGGAGGAAGTGAGAACTTCTGGAAGGGGTCATGTAGCTGCCATAGAGCTCAGAGAATTTCGATGACAGTGAAGGTGTATACTCATGCGGTGGGACAAGCATGTGGGGAATGAGAGCCTGTGAGCAGTGGGCATAAGTGGCTTCTCAGAGAGAATCCATCCTCATAAACTGTGTGTCTTTCTGTTGACCTTTCCTAGCCTAGGATTCTCTTGCCCGGTGGAGCTTAGTACCATCTCAGGGGTGACCTACTGCTAAGAGTGATGAGCAGCGTGGTCTAAGGCTGGGAAGTTCGTGGAATGTCCACATGTAGTTGGTGGAGTTACTCCAGTTTCAATGATAAATATTGTTATGTTTTTAATTATGTACTTAATTAAAATGCATGTATGTGATGCTTGTAATATTATAATGTATTCCATTGCAAGTGGAATTAGTGTTAATTCTATTTAAGTCTGCATGATGTAGTAAATCTATGTTAAAATGTGTTAAATTGATTTAATGCATATTGTATATAAGTGCATGTTTCATGTAGTAGCGTTTATCGACAGTGGAGTTGATGGCTAGGGATGTTACATCCATGATTTCCCCATCCATACTTGAAACTCCTTGCTCCCCAAGATATCTCTCACGTTTGGACTATCTGTGGCCTCACTCATACACAGTAAGGCCGCCATTGACAACATGGCCACCAGAAGAGCAGAAGAGTAACGAGGGATCATATAGTACAACATCATTGAGAAAATTATTCAAGAGAGCTTCTACTATTATCTACCATGGAATCTTGGAGATAGTCCAAAATTAAAGATGGCTCCTTGATAGTTGTTATGCTTCAGATTATGAAGCCCACCCTATCCTCCCAACTCCATGGATCCTACAATATTCATTCAAAAGAAAGCAAAACTCTATCAAATTCTCATTACTTGCACCAACGTTTTCAGTGTTATCAAAGGCCACGCCTGCCTCAATCTCCATTAAATGTGCATTCCTGCATAATAATAGAAATGTTGGCTTGTATAAAAAAATTCTTGTATAAGTACAAAGTATTTAAGGTACCTATCCCAACGATTCTCGAAAAAATGTTGTAGGGAATGCTTCCTTGCTATTGGAATATATAATGATCCTGCAATAGGCAGTGGGCATGATGAGGAGTATTCATATGGAATAATTTATATGAAGTAATTTGGACTTGTTATCGCATAGTTTGTAGCTATGAGAAAAGGCTAGAAGGTAGAAGGCCAAACTGGTGTAACAGGAACCAATCCCACCCAATGTCACCACAATGGGATGGTTCTTTCTCTTTAGGGAGGTTAGGCTCAGGGGAGACGTCTCCGCTAACTTGGGGCTTTGAAGAGGCAAGAGGCTAGTAAGACAAAGATAAGATTTCCCCCCTTCACAAGTCACCACCCAAACAGAAAGTCTCGGCTAAACAACCAATAATAATGTAAATCCCCAATGAAGAACACCTGCTTGGAATAGGACAACAACAAACAGATATATGCAAGCTATACTTCAATGGGTTAGTACTTCATAAGACTATATGATAAATATATATAAGCAATTAACAATAAATGTTGACGGAATCAATGTTTATCAATAGAAAAATGAAAAGATATAACACTTCATCGATAAATATTGGAACAATGTGGCATTCAATGTAACCAATTAACACTTCATTTAATAAATGTTTTAAACCACCATTCAATTACTCATAAAGTAAAACGGTGTTGCATTAAAGATGAAATATCCAATGATGATGTCAACAACTTAGGGTTAGTAGGTTAGGGTTTGAAATTCAAAGAATTTAGAGAGTTGTTTTATCAGCTTCACTTCAATAATAGAGGACTTTTAGATCATTGCCTTAGGGTTTAATGGATTCATAAGTGAAGGACACAAAGGTTGAAGGATGCAAGATTTCAAGGACTGGAGGGAAGTTTTTTTAGGTCATGCAGAGGCAAGGCCTCAAAAGAAAAACCTTAGGGGAGAGAGGATCACTCTGGTATTGCTAAAATAAGGCCTCGTACTCTCTCCTCCTTCCCGTAAAAACATATAGCTCAAGAATAAAATATAAACAAAACAAGAGGGTTTGATGAGGTGAGGTGTTGCTACAGCAGGGCCTTTCAACAAACCCAAGAAAGAACACAACCCTAGTGTAGTAGACCTAGGCCAAGGATGTCTCACTCTTCTTGGATTTCAATTGGTATGGCTAGAAAAGAGGAAGAAGAAAGAGGAGTGTAGATATGGCTAGGCTCTTTCTTCCTTCTTCAATGGCTGAAAGTTTCTTTCAAGAAGTTTTGCAGAAAACTACTTACAATTCATAAAGAAATAACCATGCAAACCCTAGTTGTAACACCTTCCTTCAAGAGAAACACCATAAATGACAAAAATCACTTCCTTCAACAAGTGCACATCACTTAATCCATCCAAATACCCAAGAGAGGGTGCCAATTTAAGACCTCACTAATGAGTGAGTTAATTGTGATGAAAAAATGAGAGTGAAAATCTCCCATTTATACAAAACCTTGACCGAATTTTACTTTTAGGTCATGTAAAAAGGACGACAATGCCAAAATATCAAATCATACTATTTTACATTAAATTGTCAAGTTAAAACCCTAATTCAAGTTTAAAGGAGAGTAAAATACCCTCGAAGGGAGACGTTATCCATATTTAGGGAAAATGGGGCGTCCTTGAGAAAAACGTTAGCCCTCCCTGGGCTTCTCCAACCTGCCACACATGCTACTGCTGTCTAACCTTCCTGCGCCAAACGTCCATGATGTTGGGTGACGTTATCGTCAAGGTGGTGACTTCCTAGGCCTCCAAAGGCCAACGTTCCCCTAAGAAAGGGTCATCCCCCCTAGGTCAAGCTGTGTCAGGGTGCCTCTGGTGGAAGATTCTCTTTTTCTCCGGTGCAAAGCCCTTGATCCATCTGTGTCCTGACTCTACCTCCTGATGGGGTCTCAACATCCATCTGGTGGGCTCTTTAGCCCCATGGAGGTCTGAACGGATCATCTCCCCATGTGTACTGGTCCAAATGGTACTTGTGTGTCGAGCATGGTCCTGCACATCAAAAGCTACACCCTCCATGGGTTCATCAGTCACAGGGATCGTAGCAATTTCAATCACATTTCATCATTAATATTATTAAACATATGCATACAATCCCTAATACATTTGTCAATAGCTCAAAGACATTACACAAGCCTACTATACAAATCTGGACGAGAGGACAAAACGTTCTATTGGGCTAGTTTCCATCGAAAAAGGTGAGTTCCTAGAAGAAAAACTCATCAAAACCATGTGAGAAGGTAATGTGGTTAAGGGAAGTCCAAGCATGTGGGTGCGGTGATGGCCAAGGATGCAATGTGTTATCTGTGGGTGCCTTTGTAGAAGGTGAGTGATACTTGTCATAGATGCACTCTTTCCAAGCCCATTCTTGCCTTTATTCTTTTATTCTTTTATTTCTTTTATTTTTCTTTTTGTTCAAGAGATAATCAAGGGACACTTCTCTGGTGTGGTGACCGGTGGTGGTAGTGTTACCCACAAGTACTTTCATAGAAATGAAAGGATGGCTCATGATGAGACCCCCTTTCCCTTGGCCATGCAGCCAAGAGTCACTGTTCTGGCATTCTAACCAACTGATGGCAATGTCATATTTCTATGTACCCATGGACCTAATAGGTTGGGTCATGATGAGACCCCCTATCCTATGACTAGGTCTTGTTTTATTATTTTATTCTGGGTCCCTCTAGTTTCTTGCTAAGAATCCTTTTATTTCTTTCTCGGGGATCCCTGGGCGAAGCATCTTGAAGTTTTATTTTTAGGATTTTATCTCTTACCAACTTGATTTTACCTTCTGGGCCTTTAGGCCCTTCTTCCCATGAGGCAAGGTGCAATCCTGAAGAAAGGTCGACCCAATTCCCAGACAAGGGGAGTGGGACAAGTGAGTGGGAAACAAGATGAAATATTGGTTTTATGATGGTAGTGAATGATGGCCTTTCAGAACTCCCCCAAAGTGGAAAACCAAAACCTATGGACAAAGGCTTTCTAGGACACCCTGTCAATCCCCCCAAACATTGTCAAGTGGGAAAATGTAAGATCCAAACAATTGTTAGAAATAAAAGGAATCAAATGCATATATTTAAAGGTTTTAATGATCAAAAGTGACACATACCATGATACCTAGAATAATTACCTCATGGAGAAATAACTCTTACTGATACAGGACCAAGACGATGGTGATGGATGCTACTGCTATTGACAAGACAAGGATGATTGAAGAAGAAAAGCGTGGGCCCTCTAAGGCTTTTTATCTCAATTAACTTGAGTTTTACCTTCTGGCCTTTAGGCCTTCTTCCCATGAGAGGTAAGGTAATCCTAAGAAAGGTCAATTCCACCCTGACAAGGGAGGGGACAAGTGAGTAAAACAAGATGAAATAGCCATTGGTTTTGGCGATGGTAGTGAATGATGGCTTTTCTGAAATCCCCCTGTGGCAAACCAAAAACCTATGGACAAAGGCTTAATGGACACCCTATCAATCCCCCCCAAACATTTGCCCAAGTGGGAAATGTAAGATCCAACAATTGTTAGAAATAAAAGGAATCAAATGTATATATTTAAAGGTTTTAATGATCAAAAGTGACACATACCATGATACCCAGGAATACTCACTCCTACGGAGCAATAACTCTAATCGACACAGACCAAGACGATGGTGATGGATGCTACCGTGCTATTGACAAGACAAGCAATGATTGAAGAAGAAAGCTGGCCCTCTATACATGCTTAGGTCAATGCAATTCGCATCTACTTATAGGGACCTCAGGCCTCGAGACATGATCTCCCAGTTATCCCTAAAAAGTGGGATAACATCCGGCTCCAACTCTGGGACATGTGCTCACCACAAAGCGCATGAGAACCTCAACATCCATGGCATAACCCCAGCACTTCCTCAAATCTCAAAAGAAGTATCAGTAAAAAAAAAAAAAAATGGGGTGGTAATGCCACCCAAAGATACATACATACATACATACATACATACATACATTGCTATTACACATATATATATATATATATATATATATATATATATATATAATCGAAGAAAACAATTAATATGTGGGAATGTAAAGAGAAAAGTAGCTACCTTTACTTACCTATTGGCAAGATGTTCAATATAGTCAAACGACAAGTGTAGCCAGTCCAACAATGTCCCACAATACGTGTCTTTATGCTTCATCATAAACCAAAACAGTGATAAATGAAGCACAAAAATGACATGGGTTAAAACATATATCATATCATCGGAAATCATAAAGTCTAACTCATGGAGGCGGGTGGGAGGGATAAAATCTTGCCAAGCCCATATCTGAGGAAAGCACTCAATCCACCTCCAGAAGGGGTTATGAAAAGTCCAAGGTTCAGAACACTAACTCTAAGGGTTGGTAAATTGTCTACCTGGGATGTCTTCTCACTCTGGAGCTCTAGAAGGGATCGACAAAGATATAACAGAGGATTGCCAAACTCTCAAGGGAAAGTTGAAACACTCAGAAGATAGACTTGAACTCGTAGTTTTCAACTAACCCTTGCATCTACGGTTTTCCTCAGAGGAAACTCAATGTAAAATATATACTTCCCAATTATACCTTTAATGAAACAACAAGGCGAAGTAATAACAGGTAGCTGGAGAAAAGGTCATGAGAATCCTTCTTTAGGAAAATGATGTTTTTACTCCTATCAAAATCCGAGCATAGTGGTGGTTGATAGTCATGTTCATAAGGTAAATCTAAATGCTCAGAGGAATACTCATCAAAACATTGAAGGTAAGACTAAAAATCATCAGGAAAACATGGTACTAGGTCAACCTTGGGAGTTTGGGGAGCATCAATGAATATATCATCTCCCTATTGCAGTTGGTCAAAATAAAATATAATCTGTTGCGATAACTATAAAGGAAACAATTGGGAATGAATCTCAATATCATAAATGGGGTCCATACCAAAACCAATTACATCCCATTTACATATTCCAACATGTATGAACTCATCAATATCAACTATGTCAGTATCAGTATCATAACATGGAGGATTGAAAACACTCATATGCTCATCTATCTCCTCCTCTTTTCCCGAATCATAAAGTAGAAAATCATCAAAATTTTGGGGAGGATAACTTATTGTTTCTTATTGTGCAGGAGCGTCGAAGACTTGGGTATCTTCAATATGTATTACTTTATTATCCTCATGAGTTTCCCCTTCATCTTTGATTGTATAGTAAGGAAGATGCTCTTCATTTGGGGATTCCATTTCTCCTTCACTCTCTGAAACATGGAACAAGGTATCATCCAAATCCTGAAAAGGAAAGAAACGACTAACCTCATCATCCTTTTGTTTTGCAGGAGAAATAGGTTTTTGGACAACCTCATCAGAAAAAGTAGAACATGTTGATACTTCATCACTTTGTTTAGGCTCCAATTCCTCAGTCATATCTTCAAAAACCCTATGTTGAATGATTGTTTGTTCCCCATCATCATGGATATAATTAATAAATTTTTCATGCGTAAACAAACTTTCTAAAGTAAAGAGGTCTTCTATCCCAGACAAGGAGATGTTTCTTTCAACTCTTGTAGCCATGCCAAAATATTCATTGAGCGTATTTGGGCTCCTTTTACTGAGGGGAAAACCAAGATTTACCAAAAGCGCATGGGTATAGAGATGGAAAATGTACTCCTGTCTAGGGCGATGGCTTTCATGAATCTGACATAGAGTGCGCTCAAACCTACTCTGGAAGTTCCATAAGTCTTCATTCTCAGTTTGTTTTATATGCTCAAAATGTTTTAGTAGTACTGAGATGTCTTCTAACTGAATACCCCATTTTCCGAGAAAATGTTTCTTCCAACTGGTTCATAGAGGTGATGCTAGCATTGGGAAGGTCATCATACCACTCTTTAGCATTCCCGCAAAGAGTGGTGGGAAAAAAATTCAACACTACATCTTCGACATTATTATCGACATGATGGAGTCTAAAATAATAATAAAATTCATCCATATGAGAGTCACCTCTCTCCCCATCGCTACCAGTGAATTTACGAAGCCATCTTTTAGATATCGGGGGCATTTATCGTGGGTATCCTAGGATTTTTCTCATATATAAAGACTTGTAGTTCCCGGGATCCAATGGTGAATTCATTGTTGGCTTTGTCATCAGTGGAGTCGCCAGATAATTTTCTCGAAATTATCAAAAGATAAGGGAAAACACCCTAAGTAGAGTCGTCGAGAAAGCTTGTAAGATAACACTCTAGATTCACAGCTTACCGAAAAATTGTCATCTTTGAGGAGAATTGACTCAGTGTCCCTGACAATGGCGCAAAAATGTTATCACACAGTTTGTAGCTATGAGAAAAGGCTAGAAGATAGAAGGCCAAACTAACGTAATAGGAACCAATCCCACCCAGTGTCACCACAATGGGATGGTTCTTTATCTTTAGGGAGGTTAGGTCTAGGGGAGACGTCACCAATGACCTGCAATTTTGAAGAGGCAAGAGGCTAGTAAGACAAAGATAAGATTTTTCCCCTTCACAACCCACCACCCAAATAGAAAGTCTCGGCTAAACAACCAATAATAAAGTAAATCCCCAAGGAAGAACACATGCATGTAACAAGACAACAACAAACAGATATATGCAAGCTATATTTCAATGGGTTATTACTTCATAAGACTATCTCATAAATATATATAAGAAATTAGCAATAAATCTTGATGAAGTCAATGTTTATCAATAGCAAAATGGAAAGATATAACACTTCGCCAATAAATATTGGAACGATGAGGCATTCAATGTAACCAATTAACACTTCATTTAATAAATGCTTTAAACCACCATTCAATTGCTCATAAAGTAAAACATTGATGCATTGAAGATGAAATATCCAATGATGATGTCAACAACTTAGGGTTAGTAGGCTAAGGTTTGAAATTCAAAGAATTAGAGAGTTGTTTGATTAGCTTCACTTCAACGTTAGAGGAATTTCATATCAGTGCCTTAGGGTTTAATGGAGTCATAAGTGAAGGACACAAAGTTTGAAGGATGCAATATTTCAAGGACTAGAGGGAAGAGTTTTGAGGTGTTTCAAAGTCAAGGCCTCAAAATAAAAACCCTAGGGGAGAGAGGCTCACTCCGGTGTTTCTAAAGCAAGGCCTTGTGCTCTCTCCTCCTTCCCGGAAAAATGGATAGCTCAAGAATAAAATATAACCAAAAAAAGAGGGTTTGATGAGGTGAGGTGTTGCTACAACAAAGCCTTTTAGAAAACACTAGAAAGAGTACGACCCTAGTGTAGTAGACCTAGGTCAGGGACGTCTCACTCTTCTTGGCTTTCAATTGGTATGACTAGAAAAGAGGAAGAAGAAATAGGAGCATAGCTACGACTAGGCTCTTTCTTCCTTCTTCAATGGATGAAAGTTTCTCTATCAGGGGACATGAGACAAGGACCTACTTGTTTGCTTGTCACCTAGGGTTTTTGATTCAGCAAAATTCATAAACACATGCAAGAAATTAAACTAGAACCATTCATTCAAGAAGTTTTGCACAAAAATACTTATAGTTCATCAAGAAATAACCATGCAAACCCTAGTTGTCACACCTTCCTTCAAGAGAAACACCATAAATGAAAAAAATCACTTCCTTCAACAAGTGTGCATCACTTAATCCATCCAAATACCCAAGAGAGGGCACCAATTTCAGACCTCACTAATGAGTGAGTCAATTGTGATGAAAAAATCAGAGTGAAAATCTCCCATTTATACAAAACCTTGACCTAACTTTACATTTTAGGTCAGGTAAAAAGGCCGACAAGGCCAAAATATCAAATCATACTGTTTTACATTAAATTGTCAAGTTAAAACCCTAAATCAAGATGAAAGGAGAGTAAAATCCCCTCCAAGGGAGACGTTAGCCCTTTTTAGGGAGGATGGGGCATCCTAGAGAAAAATGTTAGCCTTCCATGGGCTTCTCCAACGTGCCACTGTTGCCTATTAGGCCTCCCGCAAACGTCCATGATGTTGGGTGATTTCATGGTCAAGGTGGTGATGTCCTAGGCCTCTAAAGGCCAACATTCCAATAAGAAATAGTCATCCCCACTACGTCAAGCTGTGTCGGGATGCCTTTTGTGGAATGTTCTCTTCTTCTCCGGTGCAAAGTCCCTGATCCATCTATGTCCTAACTCTGCCCCCTGATGGGGTCTGAGCATCCATCTGGTGTGATCTTCAGCCCCATGAAGGTTCAAACTGATCATATCCCCATGTGTACTGGTCCAAATGGTACATGTCCGCCGAGCATGGTCCTGCACATCAAAAGCTATGTCGTCCATGAGCTCATCAGTCACAAGGATCATAGAAATGTCAATCACATTTCCTCATTAATATTATTAAACATATGCATAAAATCCCTAATACATCTGTCAATAGCTCAAAGACATTACACAAGCTTGCTATACAAATCTGGAGGAGAAGACAAAACATTCTATTGGGCTATTGTCCATCAGAAAAGGTGAGTTCCCAAAAGAAAACCTCATCAAAACCATGTGAGTGGGTGATGTGGTTAAGGGAAGTCCAAGCATGTGGGTGCAGCGAGGGCCAAGGATGCAATGTGTTATCTGTGGGTGACTTTGTAGAAGGCAAGATGTACCTGCCATAAATGCACTCTTTCCAAGCCCATTCTTGCCTTTATTCTTTTATTCTTTTATTGCTTTTCTTTTTCTTTTTGTTCAAGAGCTAATCGGGGGAAACTACCCTAGTGTGGTGACTAGTGGTGGCAATGTTACCCACAAGTACTTTCACAGAAATGAAAGGATGGCTCGTGATGAGACCGCCTTTCCCTTGGCCATGCAGCCAAGAGTCACTACCCTGGCATGGTAACCAGCTAGTGGCAATGTCATATTTCTAGGTACCCATTGACGTAATAGGTTGGCTCGTGATGAGACCTCCTATCCTTTGAATAGGTCTTGTTTTATTATTTTGTTTCGGGTCCCTCTAGTTTCTTGTTGAGAAGCCTTTTATTTCTTTCTCGAGGATCCCTGGGTGAAGCATCTCGAGGTTTATTTTTAGGATTTTATCTCTTACCAGCTTGCTTTTACCTTCTGGGCCTTTATCCCCTTCTTCCCACGAGACAATGTGAAATCCTAAAGAAAGGTCAACCCAATGTTAGAACAAGGGGAGTGGGACAAGTGAGCGGGAAACAAGATGAAATATTGGTTTTATGATGGGAGCGGACAATGGGCTTTGAGAAGTCCCCCCAAGTGGCAAACCAAAACCTATGGACAAAGGCTTTTTAGGACACCCTATCAATCCCCCCAAACATGGTCAAGTGGGAAAATGTAAGATTCAAGTAGTTGTTAGAAATATAAGGAATCATATGGATATATTTAAATATTTTAATGATCAAAAGTGACACATACCATGATTCCTAGACTAATTAAATCATGGAGCAAGAACTCTTTTTGATATAGGACCAAGCCGATGGTGATGGATGCTACTGCTCCTGACAAGGAAAGGATGATGCAAGAAGAAAAGGGTGGGCCCTCCAAGGCTATGCTCAGGTCAATCCTTCTCTCAGTACTCCATGTCTAGAACCTATGGGCCTCGAGACATGATCTCCTAGTTATCCCTAAAATGTGGGGATAACATGAATCAATGTCATGTATTGACGATTGCAACCGCTTAGATTTTTATTATCGAAAAGGATGGCAGTAATATACAACTATGAGCTTACCACCTCCATTAACACTCATAACCTAAGAAGGTAAACCCATTTCTTCCTCACATTTCTCTTTAAAGGTCTTGCCAAGTTTTAATTTGGCACTTAATATACAACCCATCCCAAGTTTTCATTGAGCACAAGAAGGGTTAATGAACAAACCCTTCCTCTCTGAGTTGGATCTATTCTTCATCAAGTTGACAATCTTCTTCCTTAGTTTCGATGAAACCCACGCCTCAGAATGAAACAAAGACTTTGCTATTCTCTTATGTTGTAAATTACGTGGAGGATTTTAGAAATGCAACAAAGTACCTTGATACAAAGGGCTCTAGTGTTTTCCTTCTCGAGTGCACCTATTATATGCTCAGATTGGCGATGAACTTCAGAATTTCCATTGGTCCTCATTGTTTAGATAATCTAGGAAAGTTCTAAATGTTGGATACGCAGAATTCCAATTTGAGAAGGTAGTCAAATTCTAACAGCTGAAAGTCTTCGAAAACATGGAATTCAAGGTCCCTCTCGCTTCCCTTTTTGTCTCTCACCTTTTGAATCTATCACTCATCTTTTTCTTGAAAGCCATTTCTCCACCCAAATCTGGAATCTCATATACCTCCCTCTCCCCAATCCCCCCCTCTCTCTGAGAACTGGAACTACCTTTTCATTTCCTGGAAACAAATATATATTGGAAGCTTTAAGAACAATCAATAGTTTACTCTTTTCTAGAGACAAACCCCAAATTTGTCTACTGAGAACTCTAGTTAGCTCACAATGAAGCCATTTTCCTCAAGAATCTTCCCCAAGTGCACAACATCTTCACCAAAATTTGTGGATTAGTAGACGAAGTATTCAAGACCAAATAAATTGGATTCGATCTTCCATGTGTCTTGGAACAAAGCGAAGAAGACTGAGTTTATTACATTCGGGGACCCCCAACCACACCCCTCATCCCCCCAAGGCAGAAACCCAAAACGAAAGAATGTAAACTGCGTCTCAACAACATTGACTTCTCCCACTAGCAAAGAAAGCAACATGCCTCCCTTCTTTTCTTTAATGGAGAAGCAACAAGTAACCCACGGGCGACAGGTGCAGGGGGATTCATCTATGATTCCGATGGAAAAAAGGTAGTTGACTTTTATTGGGGTTTGGGAAAAATAACCAAAAATAGAGAAGAGACGCTAGCAATGTACATGGGGCTAAAAATGGCTCATGATCGAAGTATTCAAACTCTAATGGTGACAGGGGACTCCAAAATAGTCATAAAGGATCTTTGGGGTCTCTCAACCTCAACAAATCATCCACCCAATCGCCTCTGCTCACAAATAAACACCCTAAAACATCACTTCACTATCTTACACTTCTTTCATATTCTTCGTGCTCAGAACATCGAGGCAGATAACTTAGCTAAAGCTGTGAAATCCCTGGAACATACCCATATAGTCATCAACCAAGCCTCCTCTTATGATTGGTTGCCTTAACTGCGCCATTTCAAATAGTCTCTCACCCACAA
>SNQJ01S0198474.1:0-29356 GCA_010110895.2 Picea sitchensis
CCTTGCGCGCTATGTGAGAAAGATGGACACCCAACCAAAAAATGCCCATATCTACCTGAGTTATGTAACCTAATTCCACTCAATCAAACACCATCACCACCCGCCACTGTAGCAAGTAATGCCGCTACCTCCCCTAACTCAAGCAACAAAGGGATGCGAACCAAATTTTCTTGCGCTATATATTCAGAATATGTCCATTATATAGACCATTTCCCAACACTACCTCACTTCCAACAGACATTAGTCGCAGTACGCCAAAGCTTCCAGAACGAACCCAATCCCGCTACATCATCCCTACCAAAAATCACTGACATCCATTATGTCATGATTTCAATCAATGAACGTATGAGATGCCCTTACTCTCTATGTGAGTTCTTAGATCATTTTACATATCAATGTCCTATGATCATTGAATACAGGCAACACGAAATGACCCTGATTCAAACCCCTACGCCCCCTAAAGAATCGATGATTAACCTTACCTCATCATTAGAGGTTCTTCATATCATTTCTCCTGAACCAAATGCACTCTCTATTCCTCTTTGGTTCTTGGATGACTTATCCAAGGATTTACCCCCAAATCACCCCAAATTACTGCCTGATCGTCCATAGTGTCAGTAAAACTGGGATGGCATTATGGACCCACCATCCATATCTAAGCCCTTTTTCCCACTTTCATTTTTTGGTACAGGAGCCCACAAGCTCTGTTTTTCGAACCATATTCAACCTCTTACACAGACATTTCCATCAGGTTATCATTTTCTCTTTTCCCCGACGGAGCATCTTCCATGACACACTCAGGTACGCCTACTCATGTTCAATATTATCAAATACATGCTTGTATGTTCGATTCTCTTCAGATATTGTTCATGTCGGGTATTTGGTTTTCATGTGTGCAGGTACCTGGTCATCATACATCAATGCAATGCCTTCAAGTATATAATCAACAATGGCATGTAATCATTCCCTCTGAATCTCAATTGCATCTCCAGTCACACCCACTGACATTTGCCTCTAGGATCCCCATCTCTGGCTCTTCAATACTGACACCTCCATTTCATCCTAGGTATTGTCACCCGGTATAACTCTCCCCACATGAGTTGTCCCATTCATATCACCCTTTGGCACTTTGACACTCATGCTATTTTTCAACCCTTTACGGATGGGAGTCCCGATAGTCTTACATCATGTCGTGAATCAGCCACATACTCCTTCTCCTCATTTTGCTAGCTTTCCCAATGGACTCCCAGATTATCTCTTCAAGGTTCTATTTTGACTGCACCTTCGCAGTATCATGAACCCTCCATTTCATCCACAATCAGTTTTCCCATCTGCAAATTTCCCTCCATTTCATCTACCTCATACAAAAACCCACCCATGGGGCCCCCACCCTCCACCAATTCTCCAAGCTAATTGTGCCCTAACCAACCCAACCATTATCATTGGGGCACCCGTTTTTGTATTTGTACACTCATCCCAAATTATTCTTTATTTGTTTGGTAAATTGTAAAAAAGCCTTTGTTTGTAGCATTTACATATCTTTTTGTCGTCACCTTTGACGACCTTCTTCCCTTTTTGGCCAACGCAACCCATGTCTCCCTTGGTTGGGGCACTCCTTATCATCTACCCCTGTTGACATTGTCCATATACTCCGAGTATTCCACAAGCCACTTACCTCTTCCCTCTGAGTTTGTTCACTTTGTTCCACCTCTGGCACAACTTATCCCATGTCTTGTTGTCCCCCTGAAACTCAACCTAGTTGAACGGTTGCGGCCACTTATCCTTCGAACATACCCCCAACCAAGGGTAGTCTTGAGTCTTCATACATCTTGATTTCGTTCATGTACCTCATCAGTTCCTAACCTCACCTAGTAGATTTCACGAAGCCCTTTGCTTCTTGGAGTCACATCCCCCTTTTTGTTGACATCAACATAGTTTCCATAAGGGTTACAATATCTTGACTCTCATTACCTTTCCAATGAGAGGTCTCATACGACACAAGGAGAACCACCATTGATCCCTTCTATCGTTGACCCCCATAACATTCGACTTCAACACTTTCTCATGTTACGGTGGGTCTTACTTTGTGACTATTGCAGTTATTTCTTATATTTGCCGAAGACCTATGAACTTGGCTGGGCTATCAATGCCTATAGAATCCGTGATACTTCTTACATATGTCACTACCTACTATTCTGAGTATGTTCCTCTGCAAAATTGTCTTCTACCTTTATCACGACTACCCTCGAGGGCTCTGTAGTTGTCTACATCAACACACCATTCTTTTTTGAGTTACATGACACAAGCATGGGGCATGCCCGCCTCGTTTGTACACAATTTATGTTTACACATGGAAGGTTGGGTTCTACAGGTTCCCTTCTCCCTCCAATGGGTAACTTTTGACACTCCCACTATCGCTCTCTCTTACAATGACACTCTCAATAGAAGAAACATTGATGAATTTCGGCTATACGTATGCTCCTAACATCATCCATTAGGGGCATCTGTTATCAATGAAATTTCATCTGCAAATGGTTACAAGAATCTAGCATCGTCAAACAGTTATGAGGTCACCCATGGACCAAAATTACCACAAAATCATTTCCAAAAGGTCCAAAACTATACAACCAGTGATAAAATTAAGGTGCGCTATGACTACATAGGGCGCGCGCGCACATGCGCAATCCAGAAATGCAGTAAAAGCGCACATGCACCCGATGCATGACTGTGGTCGCTAAAATCCATGCACATTTGAGAACGATGCATTTATGAGATTGGTCAGCCTCCCACCCACTTTTGGTTTAGCTTCCAAGTTGATTTGACAGCCAAGTCTCGACTAGATCCGACTGGGTGGCTGGTCAAAGACCTAAAAAGGCATTAATTAGCCTCTTTTCACACTACAAGCTAGTTGCACAATACCTCAAAGAGGTGCTATAAAACAAGGCCATGGGTGCACTTCATTTTCAAGGAATTCAATAGCAAAGTTATGTTGCTACTATTCTCTTGAGGAATCCTCTATTCCCATCTGGAGTATACTAGCACCATTACATTGGGCAATCCATCTCATATCTTGAGTGGATTAGCTTGGGATTCTTTCATCATTTCATTCAAAGTTGTAAGAAGAGCTTATTTATGGGGGTCCAAGATCCCTCCCTTGGAGGAAGAAGGGACTCATAGTCCTCTTTCTTCTTGGTGTTTTCTTTCACTAATACAATCCTTGCCATTGGTGACATGAGTCTTATTGGTTTTTTGTTCTTATGTCCTTATGCTCAATAATTTAGTTGTTCTTTTATTTCTTAATTTATTTCTTAGTTGTTCTTTTATGTTTCTTTCTCTAACCCTTTTCCTTTAGATCTTTCCTACTTAGCTAACCCAACTAAGATTGTAAGCACCTCTGTTTTGCTCATCTAGGTGGAAAAAGAGGCGCAACAATTGTATCTGAGCCTATTTCCATAACCTTCTCCGGTTGGTGTACCTAGTTAGCTAGGGAGCAGGATTGAAGAAGCAGGTTGTCAAGCTCATGGAAAATTGAAGAGGCAAGTTGTCAGGCCCGTGAGAAATTCTACGAGCGAGAGAATTGCTGAGGATTGATTCTTGAAGGTGATAAAATGTAGCTACAGTTCTCTAAGACTTCCTATCCCGCCTATTACTGAAGCCCTGGAAGGGAAGTGGGGTAGTCGAGGGACTGTTGAGCAGAGAAGGGGCACACTTCCTTGAGTGGGATAGGCATGTGGGGAATTAGAGGCAATAGGCTTTTAGTTGAGCGAGCACCTGAGATGGAGTATTTCCTGTTGTCTATGAACCCTAGCCTGGTTAGGAACCCCTTTACCCAGGTGGAGTACAGTCCCAGCTTGGAGGTGACTCACTGTTGAGAGTGATGAACAATGAATTCTAAGGCTGGGAGCTTCGTGGATGTTTTGTATGCAGTTGGCGACAATATTTCCAAGATAAGTACCAATCATATGATAAATTATATGCTGCATTGTTATTTATGTGCTTATGTTATGGTTTATCATATATGTGATTATAATTGCCTGTATGTTTATGGGTATTTCCCTGTATATGCAACATATCTGGGTTTACCGTTATTTCAGTAGGAAATCATATATTATATAATGTAATTGTTTGTTTATGTTATATGTAAAGCTTCCACAGAAGTGTTGTATGTATATGTTTAAGTTGCATGCAGTTTGAAGAGAAAATTTATGTGGCATAGATCAGTTGAATATTGGGTATGTTACCGTATGTTCCACAGTAAGAGAACAAAAGCGTTCCCTAGAGTAGCATGGTTCGGCTTGTTTAAGGATGGGGATGTTACCAATTGGTATCAAAGCATGAGATATTGCTCTGGAGTGGCATTCCCTGGCCTGTGGTTGGCCAGGGAATGTTACAAATTGGAATGCATAATTTTTTTCCCTTGAAGAGGTAGCCATCATGCATAAAATATTCACCTTGATTAAGATCCACATTCCCAACGACTGTATTCTTCAACTATTCCACAACCTCCCCAAAATAATTATCACATGCATCGAGATCCTCTAATGAAGCAAACCCATTTACTTGATTTTCCATGGTTGTCAAAAGAACAATGCGTTGACTCAAAGCATCTGCAACTTGATTACGCTGTCTTGATTTGTGCCTTAAAAGAAATGTCTAGCCTTGTAAGAAAGAGATCCCTTTTGCATATATATTGTTCAATTTCTTTTGGGTGTTTACATATTTTAATGCAATGTGATTGGTAAATAACACAAACTCTTTCGACACTAGATAATGCCTCCAATGTCGCAATGCTTGCACAATTGCATAAAATTCTACATCATATGTGGATTAGTTATTTCTTACCTCATTCATTTTTTCATTAAAAAATGCAATTGGTCTACCTACTCGGCTAAGTACAACTCCAATGCCTAAATGTGAAGCATCACAGTCCACCTCAAACACTTTATCAAAATCCATTAAGGCTAATATGGGTGCCTCAATTACCTTCTTCTTTAGAAACTTAAAACTTTCCTTAGCTTCATTGGTCCACATGGATGTCTTGTATTTGGTGCAATCTGTTATGGGTGTTACAATACTGCTAAAATTTCGATATATATATATATATATATATTTTTTTTTTTTTCTATAAAAGGTTGTCAACCCATGAAAAATTCTTACCTCTATGATGCTCCTGGGACTAGGCCAGTCCAAAATTGCTCTGAAATTCTCTGAATCCATCTTGACTCCCTTCGCAGAGATGAAAAAAAACCAAAAACACCAAACTTTATTGCAGGAAACTACATTTCTTCAGGTTTGCATAAAGTTGATGTTTTCTCAATGCATCCAATATAATTTTTAAATGCTGCAAGTGATCTTCTTTGTTGTTACTATAAACTATGTTATCATCAAAATAAATGACAAAAAACTTACCAATATAAGGTCAAAGCACAATATTCATCAGTCACATGAAAGTGATAGGAGCATTGGACAACCTGAATGGCATCACTATCCATTCATATAGTCCATCCCTGGTCTTGAAGGAAGTTTTCCATTCATCCCCTTCACAAATCCGGATATGGTGGTGTCCACTTCACAAATCAATCTTACTAAAATATTTATCTCCATGTAGCACATCCATCATGTCATCTAACCATGCTATAGGAAACCTATATTTTATGGTAATTTTATTGATTGCTCTGCTATCTGTTCACATCTTCCATGTATTATCCTTTTTTGGAGTCAACAATGCCAATACAACACATGGACTCATGTTTTCTCTTACCAAATATTTCTTTATAAGTTTCGTCACTTGCCGCTTGATCTCGGAATGTTGTGTAGGACTCATCTTATAGGCTTATTGATTAGGTAAATATGATCTTGGGATCAGATCAATGTGATGTTGAATGTCCCTTTTTGGTAGAAGACCATCAGGTAGTTCATTAGGGATAACATCAACATTTTATTCTAGTAACTTGGCCACTTTAGTAGGAATTGGTATGTCTTCCATGGCTCCCTTTTTCACTATTAATGCATAGAAGAATCCTGCTACCTTTGTTTCCTTAACAAACTCTCTTTCTGACAACACATTCTCATTTTCCCCCTCATCCTTAACAGGCAATATGATCCATATTTTATGAGTAAAATGAAATGAATATAGATCTATATTATGAACATAGAGATACAATGAAAAATAACAAAGATACAATAAAATTTGGCTTCTATTCGGTAAAGAAATATGCTGAAGCTGTAAACAAATATTTCTTTATAAGTTTCGTCACTTGCCGCTTGATCTCGGAATGTTGTGTAGGACTCATCTTATAGGCTTATTGATTAGGTAAATATGATCTTGGGATTAGATCAATGTGATGTTGAATGTCCCTTTTTGGTAGAAGACCATCGGGTAGTTCAATAGGGATAACATCAACATTTTATTCTAGTAACTTGGCCACTTCAATAGGAATTGGTATGTCTTCCATGGCTCCCTTTTTTCACTATTAATGCATAAAAAAATCCCCGCTACCTTGTTTCCTTAACAAACTCTCTCTCTTTCCTCGACAACACATTCTCATTTCCTCATCCCAATGTGGCAATATGATCCATATTTTATGAGTAAAATGAAATGAATAGATCTATATTATGAACATAGAGATACAATGAAAATAACATAGATACAATCTTGGCTTCTATTCCCAGAAGAAATATACCAAGTCAGAAAATGCACTAAAACAAGCTTGCTAGAATGGTGGTGTCTCATCTATGTGAAGAGATGTGACAACCGTGTTTCATCCAAGTAAGAAGATGAGTAATAATGAGGCTCATAAGCAATGTGGGAATACCCGGGGTTCAATGCTTCAAGAGCACACCAACAAAATCCTAAATACCATCGGCCCTTTGGCAACACCTCTAAAGAAGATGAAGTCTCACCCCAAGTGTAGAGGTGGGGTGGTTGCAGGACACAGATGTATGCAAACTTAGCTGGACACGTGATTCGGTGGATTATCTTGCTTACAACACACTTAACATCAATTATTCCTTAACATACATTCATTAATTTCAGAAAAGCACATAGCACCACGTTGATTACTGACCGCACTTAGCAACGATAAAATGTGTTATACCTAATAGATTAAGCACTTAGCATCTTTATATATCATATCTAGCATGCATTCATATCTCATAAGCACAAAGCATCAATAGATCTATTTAATCACACCAAGCACTTAGCCAAGAAAGATAAACCCATTAGATCGAAGCATAAAGCACCATACACATACATCGTGGTTCACCCCACCCTAGGGCTACATCCACAAAGTCTCTTTTATATTATCTTGGTCAAGTAGTTACATCACGAAGCTTCAATGACCCTCTTTACCCTCAAGATAGGACAAAAGATCTATGTAGCTCACTAGATCCTTCTTCCTTGCCTTTCAACACAAATACAAACAACTTGTACCTCTATCTTTTCAAGCCTTATGCACAGCACTCTAAGATACATCTGATCAAACAGATCCAGCTACTAGCAATAAGCCTTTCACTATACATCACATAGATGTACTACAATACTATCATACTACTTCTCCCCTATTTACATTACCTATTTATAGATTACAAATACCTAGGGCGGGTAAACCCACGGGTCGACATTCCTTTTCCCTTTACATCAACCCAAACCCTAAAATGGATCCAATAATAGGTCTTGCTTCCTTATCTCCACCTTCCTTGGCAGTCGTCAAGTAGCCCCTGTAAGTATCAACATGACCAAGTATTCTTCAAAACTTGGTCATAGCCAACATGCCCCTAACACTCACTTCTGACTCATCCCGGAAATGCCAAGTTTGAAAGTTTTCTTCAAACGCCGATCTTGGCTCGACATAAGCTCGACTTGCTGCGCATGACAACCTCTTGTTCAATAAGTTCCTAGATTACCGTGTCATTTAGCGGTCCTTCCAGGTGTTGTTCTGCGGTGATGGAACCCTGTTCGAGTTCAGTTCCATGGATTTCAAGTTCGGCGAATAGTTGGCATGCCTTCTCTTGGAGTGGTTGTAGTTGTTGAGACTTCCATTACTTTACTTTGCGGCGTGTTTACTTGTTGTTGGGATATGCGTTGCTCTACGAACCTCTTCATTATTTCAAATGGGTTCATGAACTTCACCGTGTTTCAGAAAGTACACCAAGATGTTTCTTTGCTTCGGAGCTATGCCTCCACAATGTATGTAATTTCAGATTTCCTCGAGGGTTTCATATAAGTCCGGCACTTCTAGTGCTTAACTACCTATATTCCAAAACCAAAGATTTTAATCGGTTGACTGCACTTTGAGTTGTGGCCTCTTAGATCTCTATCTCTTGGGGTGTCTCAGGCACAATGCAGAGCTCCAGATCCATGATGTGCTGTTGAAGTTGCTAGATTACTTCTTCTTTCCACTTGGGTCACCTTCTGTGGGAGATAGTGTTCCATCTTCTCTTCTATGATCGTCATAGAGTGCAGTTCTTTGTGAACCCTTTCCATTACTTCAAGTTACGTGCCAACAACCGGTTCCTTGCTCTACCAGAATCGCGGATTTTTCCTCCCACTTCACTTGTAAGGTAAGCTACTCCTATTCTACCTTCCTCCGTTGTTCTTCATGTGTGCTCCATTCCTGTACCAAATCCTGGGTTGCTTGCGTTATGTATTCTTTATCTCGTCGAAGGTGAGCTTCACTTTTCTACTTATCTAGTGTAACCGAAAGTGGGCCTAATCGCTCCTCGGTATTTCCATTATTAAGGAGCCGAACGCTATCGGACCGTGAGTGCTCGCTAAGAATTTCTTGAGTTTGCCTCGCGGATCGCTGAATAAATCCTCCTGCTTTGCTTCTTTCTTTTCTGCGAGATTTAGTGAAACATCATTCAATGTGGAAATTAAGAAGTCAAAATCATCCGGGGTAAGGGTAGTTTTAAGCGTGGTCCGGGTGGCCTTAGATTTCTTTTGATATGAGGGATTTGGTGGAGTAATCTTCCTTTTATTGAAGGGATCTTCCTCATCCCTAGGCGGAGTAACCTCACCTTTGTTCTGCTCAACTTCTGTGCCCCCTAGTTCTTCATCATCACCTCCCTTCGCAGGTGAGAGCGAAGTAGTTTTCATGGATGTGCTGTGGATATCTTGAACTTCCACATCCTTCTTAGTCTTGCATGGTCCGACATAGCTTCAGGGCTATCTATGTTGGGCATCTCTGCGGGGTCTGCTGCAATAAGGAGGTCTGCCAACCATTCCTTGGTAATCTCCTCCAAGTCATCTTATGTCAGCTTGTAATATGACTGGAGTTGTTGTTTATGCTCATCTGTGCACGCTGTGATGTAGGTGAAGTGACGATCTGCACTGAATTTCATCAAAGGTCTAAACTTATGAAGTGTGTTGGGTGTGATGCATGGTGTAGACTGAATGGAATTATTCAACTGAGTGTAGTAAGCATGGAAGAGGATATTGGACTGCCATTATTTTTTCATGTTGCTAGAGTACCACAACGTATAGAAATTCATAGGCAGTGGTTCGAAGGGTTCAATCTATGGAAAAGTGGCTCCCTCGGGCAGTGCTCAAGCGATGAACGTGATGAGTATGAGAAACCAGCTAAAGTGGAACTCATACCCTTGGTCCTACGCTTGTCTACAGTCAATCTCTAGCTAATTTATAAGGTATTTTGCCCAGTTCATTTGTAGTTCCTCCACGCACTTCCCTGCGAGGTCAACTACAAATCCGGTCACGTGTGTAGGTATGTTTTTTCGGACTAACTTTCCTGCGATCAGATGGAAACCAAAATGCACTATTGAATTCTCAATGGAGGCTACCTTGTAACCTCGTGTGCCTTTCTCCATATCTCCATATGTGTATTTTATTCGTTGAGCGAGAGTGCGATCGACGATCTTTCCCGGGTAAAATTCCTGCGGGTCAGGGCCCTGCATGCTTAGCCCAGTGATTTGATTGATCAGAATTGGATCCATAGTGATGCGGCGGTCCAACCATAGGTATCCTCCATGGTAGCAGGACAAAATCAATCTAATGCATGCATTTACTTCCTGATGCCTCCTGAAATGTGGAATCTTCATTACATTGAGGAGGGTTAATTGCACAAGGTTATGGGTCCATTGTTGCGGTACAATCTTGGGGTTCTTTCCTTTTGTAATAGTCAAGTACTTGTGTGGGACTAGAATACTATATACCTTGTGATCTCCAAGGTTGAAATCACTAAATTTCAGCACTGTGAGCTTCTCCTGGTCATCATGATCTACGCGCACCCCTTTCGGGAGGTACACAGTGACTACAACATAGTCAAAGTCTCTGGGTACAGTGTCTTGATTCACTGTTCCTCTTAGTGGTGGGATATATTTAGGAAAGATTCTTGGGATCATATTCATAGTGGTGAAGTCGTTTCCGAGCTTAGATCATCTTTTTGAAGGTGGTCGGGATGGTTCTACTTGAGTAGTGGAGGGGGAAGCTAGCAGTGCGCCCGAGGATGATGCTTGTACACCTATAGACATTCTGTGTTCTGACATGACTCTCCCAGTCATTAAATCAATTATAACGTCTTCAACAATTTTCTCAGCAGCGCTGAGCTCGTCTGACATACAAACTTGGGTCAGCTGGATCGAGTGCAAAAGGAATTCAGAGACTATAGTGAATAGTAAGGCAATGATCTCAGGATAAGTAAATCTCAGGGTTCACGCTCAAATTCTTAGTTAGCAAAAGTATCCTCGGTGTATGGCGTGATGGGTCAAGTAGGCAATATCAGCAACAATCTTCTTGCAATGGACATGGGGCATTCATTAACTCCGTTCTATCCATTCTGGTGCTGTCCAATGGTCTAGTGGTAACCCATAACTTCTTTTCGATCCGTTCGGAGTGGCGGTAGAATAGGTATATTGATTCCAATGGTTATATTGCTTCATCATGACAAAGTACTCTATGTCATTGTTCTGATATCTTAGCGAAGCTCCAATTCTGCAATTCTTCTTGCTGCAAAGTGTCCTCTAGAACTTCTTGTAACCTTACAGTATTAGCCCTTTTCTTTCTTAACTTCCTAGCCTTCTTCCCAGTGAGCTTCATCTCAGTAATGCTTTTACCATTTTGATGTTTATCTTCTGTGGTCCTAGTTACTTCGCATTGTTGAAAGTCTTTCCTAGGGTTCCTTGATAATACTTCTTCTGTATCAAAAATAGGTAACTCGATCTTCTGTGGATCCTCAAGCGTTCTCTTAGCTTCGTCATTAGAGTTGCTAACATTAAATATCTATGATTTTCTCTTCTATTCTTCAATCAAGTGCGTGATGCTTCTGGTCATAAAGTCTTTTAACTATTGCTTCTTCTGTTCCAAAAATTTTTCTTCCTCTTTTCATCTCACTTGTTCTCTATCAATCCAAGGTTTTCCTATGAGCATGGTAAACGGGGTGCTGTCTTCAACAAATTTAATGATCTCATTTTTTTCCTCTGTCGAAGTTCCATTAATAGTCATAGGTATCCAGACAAGCCTTCCACATAGGTTTACTAGCTTTCCTCTGAAAAAACTTGTTCCTCCTAGGGAAGGGATCATGGCAGGATTTCCTATAGCTTCACAAGTTCTTTCTGGCATAATGTTCACTTGTGTTTCTTCATCAAGAGTATAGTCAATGTCAAAGTCCCCTATTCTTTCTTCGATTTTCTCCTTTTCTTTGAAGATCTCTGATAGCCTAACAYGTCGGTGGTCATTCAAGGTATCTTTCATCTGTAGCAATATATTTTTTGATTCTTTCTGGGTTTTATCTATAATCTTGGTCTCTTGATCTCCTTCAGGGTTTGCTTGCTCTATATTCAGCTTCTCAAGCCTARCAATCATTCTAGGGAAATCCAATACTTCATGGTCCATAGCCTTACAACAGAGGCAACTAGGTCTTCTCCCAGGGCATTCCTTAGTAAGATGTTCTRGTCTTCTGCAACTATAATAGAGGGTTAATCCTCTCTTTYRTTTAGATGTTCCCYAACTCMTTCTGTACTGCGCACCAGGATCATGGTGTCTAGCCTCCAAAAAACTCTTTCTAGGATCCTGCATCCACTTGTTAGTCCATACATTCTTTTGATGCATAGGTATAACATATCTATCACTATACTTATCAGATCTATTCATATCAAACTTTATTTCATGTATTAATTCCCTAGTTTTGAAGATAGGATAGAATCTATCAAACATACATAGATCCATGCTTTAGAAACAAAAATTTTCACTTATCTTACTTCTACAGAGCACAAAACTTTCATATCTAAAAACTTTTGACTATTCTTACCATTATCAGAACATAGAGCTTACAGATCTTACCTCTTTTCTGCAGATCTGACCTTTTTCCTTCAGAAAGTTCCACTTTTACTTTTCTTAAAGCATAGAGTATTCAGATATCACTTCTTTTCTTCGGTATCAACCTCTTTCTTGCAGATATGACCTTTTCCCTTCATATCTGACTTCTTTTTCTTGGCACAAATCTTTGTAGGTCAAGTAGAATATAGTGCACTAGGGCAACAGATCTACCACAGAGCTTAGTTCACACAAAGATTTTTCTTCTTTTGGTCCCAACAATCACAGTTCTTGTCCTGGCAACAAAACCATTTGTTGGAACAAAGGCATACCCAGGGTTCAATGCTCAAGAGCACACCAACAAAACCCTAACTACCAGCCCTTTTGGCAACACCTGCGAAGTAGATGAAGTCTCACCCGAGGTAGAGGCAGGGGTGGTTGTAGGACGTAGATGTCTGCAACCTTAGCTGGGACACAGATCTGTGATTATCTTTCTTAAAAATCACTTAGCATTAGTTATTCCTTAACATACATTCATTAATACACTTCGTAGAGAGCACCACATTAATTACTCATATCTGGCACTTAGCAACGATAAACAGGTTATACCTAATATATTAAGAACTTAGCATCTTATATATCATATCTAGCATGCATTCATATATCATAAGCACAAAGCATCAATAGATCTATTTAATCACACCAAGCACTTAGCCAAGAAAGAGATAAACCCATTAGATCGAAGCACAAATCACCATACACACAGTTACCGTGGTTCACCCCCACCCTAGGGCTATGTCCACAAAGTCTTCTTTATATTATCTTGGTCAAGTAGTTACAACACAGAGCTTCGATGACCCTTACTTCGCACATGAAAAAAGATCTGCGCAACTCACTAGATCCTCCTTCCTTTCTCTTTGGCACAAGACTACAACAAATTTCACTTAGCTTTCCGATCTTATGCACATAGCACACTAAGATACATCCGATCACATAGATCCAGTTACTAGCACTAAGCTTTCAGTTATACATCACATAGATGTACTACATTACTATCATACTACTTCTCCCCTATTTGCATTGCCTATTTATAGATTAAAAAATGGGCCTAGGCATGGTTAAACCCATGGGCCAAAATCCCTTTCCCGTTACATCAACCCAAAACACTAAAATGGACCCAAAAATAGGTCTTGCTTCCTTAATTTCCTTCCTTGGCAAGCTGTCGCAGTCCCAAAAGTGGTCAAACATGACCAAGTATTCTTCAAAACTTGGTCAAGGGCCAATAGGCTCCAAAGGCCTTTTTACATCAAACATGAATTCCAAAACCCTAGACATCCAAAAACCTAACCCTAGGAGATGAAGCGCCAAAAGTCATGTGGGCCCCGTTGGGGTAAATTGGTACATCAACTTCCCGGGGTCGTAAGGTTTGCATACAATCTCCATTTTAGGCGCACGATAAACCGTTGGAAAGGTCTATTTGAGGAATACACATTATTCTATCAAACTTTGTCTACATCTGTCGTGTGACAATGGCGGGCTCAAAAAAGGTTGTTTAGGGCCTCAAAACGACCCTTGAAGTTTAGGACCCAAAAAACAATAAAAAAACTTCCAAGATGAAAACTGAAATTGCCAAGATGAAATATGTATGTGAGCCAGTTGGAATAGGTGGGTGGCCACTGATATCCACTTGGATCAATCCTCCCCCCTCAGGAAGAAATGGTCTCCATTGCATTGAGTTCCCCATCAGATGAGGAAATTTTTGCTGAATTTGGACATGGGTGAGACACTTTCCTTGGTGCAGGAGCTGCCCTGCTTTGAAAACACGATAAAGTTGAAACTTATGTTGGTGAGTTCCCTTAAATTGTGTGTCCACGATATGATAAATGGATGCATGTTCCATGCAGTTAGATTTGATCTCTGTTGGTGTCAACTATTTTTCTACCTCTGAGGTGTCCAATAATGGTGAAAAGTATGGTCCAAGGAGGTCCACATTAAATACTGGGTGCAAGCCAAGGAAGGGGGGAATGTTGAGCTCAAAATCATTGTCACGCACAACCTTGTTGATGGTATATGGTCCAAAAAGGAGTGAACGAAGCTTGTGATGGGTTCCTGTAAGGCATTTTTTCTACAAGTGCAACCAAACTTAATCTCCCACTGAAACTTGCATGGCACCCAGTGTTGATCATGGCATTGCTTGTACTTGGCATTAGGCTTATGTAAAATATCCTGAACCTATTGGTGGATGTGTTGGATTCGCTCAATGATCCGAGTAGATTTTTCAAATTTTGTTTGAGCATGGGACGAGTCTACCTGGGTGGCTACAAGGGGTAGTGCAACATCCATGGGACCCAATGATTGAAATCCCAACCCCACTTTAAAGGGGCTATGGATGGTTGAGCTATGTATGGCTCTATTGTATTTGTGCTCAACATAGGGAAGAATCTCATCCCATGTGGGGGGATGCTTGGAATTGTACATATGTAGGATATGCATGATCATGCAGTTGAAGACCTCAATTTGCTCATCCATCTGGGGATGGAAGGAAGTGGATTTGGTGAGCTTGGTGTCCAACAAAGTCCAAAGGCTCGACCAGAATATGTTGAGGACTCGACTGTCTCGATCTAAGATGATGGTTTTTGGTATCCAAAAATGTACCCACACTTGTTCAAAGAAGATCTTGGCAATGACCTCTGCTGTGATTCTCTTCTTGCAGGCGGTCATAATTTCCATTTTATAAAAATGATCAACCACCACAAAACACAGTCATTTCCCTGCTTGGTTGACATAAGGCCTGACATGTATTCCATCGAGATGGATTCCCAGGGCCTTTTAGGACTAGGCCGAGAGGTGTAAATTCCTTGTTTCTTAATGAAAAGTTTGGCAATGACACATGTAGTGCAAGACCTGATATACTTGTTGACATCCTATCTAATTTTTGACCAATAGAAATGATGATGCATCACTGCCATTGTCTTCTCTACATCGAAGTGTCTTGCCACCCGACTGTAGTGGGATTCCCAAATCAACTTCGCTTTCTCGCTTGATGGAATGTAGAGATGGCCTTGATGGCACAACATCCTGTAATGAACATGGAAATTAGTGACAATTGTGTTTGAGCCCAACATCTAGTAGGTGGCGGTGAAGTCAAGATCTCTCTCATAGAGTTGAGGCCATCCAGAGGTCTCGTGGCTGAAGGATTTTAGCACCATGGTGAGTGTTGTAACTGGTAGGCATCTGAGGAAATCAACGATGTGGTTGGTGCTTCTTATCTTATACTTGATGTTGAGATGGAACTACTGCAAGTATGTGGACCACTTATGATGGTGGTCATTCTGCAATTTTCCTTGTGTCTAGATGACTTTCATGGCTTATGATCGGTGTGGATGATTGTCTCCTTCCTAAGAATGTAATTACTCTACTAGTGGTAGGATTGCACAATAGAGTATATTTCTTTTTCGTAAGTAGGGTACTTATGAACAATATCTAATAGTGCCTCACTATGATAGGCCACCGGGTGTCTGTGATGAGTGAGGGCTGTGCCCACAACATAGTTTGAAGCATCTGTCTCGATCTCAAAGGGTTCTTGCGAGTCGGGTATTAAGAGAACTGGGCTCATCACAAGTGCTACTTAAAATCATCAAATGGTTGCTATTGTTACAAGACCCACACAAACTTGTCCTTACCACCGCCTCTAGTTTCTTGGTTAAGGGCCCATGCAATATGGGAGAATCCCAACATGAACCTACGATAGAAATTGGCAAGGACTAAAAATATCTAAAGCTCACTGAGTGTGGTTGGGGATGGCCAATCATGAATGACCTAGATCTTGGTTGGATCCACATGAAACCCATGCTCATCAACAATGTATCCTAGGTACTGGACTCTGTCCATGATGAAGGATAATTTTCCCAAATTTACGTATAGCTTGTGCTGTCACAAAGTGTGTAGAACCTACTAAATATGATGCACGTGTTCTGCCCAATTCTTGTTGTAGATGAGGATTTCATCTAGATATGCCACCACAAAAGAATTAGTGAAATGCTGCAAGATATCGTCCATCATCCTCATGAAAGTTGTTGGGGCATTCGTCAAACGAAAGGGCATGAACAACCATTAAAAAAGAACTTCTTTGGACTTGAAGGAAATTTTCCATACATCTGTTTTCTCTATTGGGACCTGATGGTAGCCAGAATTCGGATCAATCTTACTGAAGTATTTGGATTCCATGAGCTTGTCAAGGAGATCGTCGATTTGGGGAATCAGGTACCAGTTCCTGACTATGATTTTATTTAGGGATTGATAATGGAGCTGTTATTGGATCTGACGCTTGATCTTTTAGTTTTATAATGGATAACAAAAACATACTAGCCCATTGGGTAGCAGTGCATCAGGGGTCAGATCGATTGAATTCTTGATCTGATAGTATAGAAGTACCCCAGTGGGTGAGGAGAAGATGCCTTTTTATTCTTCCATGACCTTATCCACTTGATTCTGCTGCTTGGAGAGATCGACCATGGAGGCCATGGATGTGGCTGCAACCTTCCACTCACTTTGAGGGAGAATCACGAAGAAGACAAACTTCCTGTTATGAGAGATGACCTTAATTCATTGCTTGGAAGAGATCAAGGAAATGAAAGTAGGTGGGAATACCTTGGGTATTATGTAGAATTTCCTGTTCAAAGTAATAATAACACTGTGAGGTGTAGACTCATATACAACATGACATTTCCATAAATAACGTTGGATGAAAATAACATCAAAAACTTCAAGTGGAGCGACATCACACAATACCTCATCTTTGAAGAGCTTGATGCCATAGGATAGACATCACTGTTGCATGAAGCAAAGATCACTTCCTTGGCAGAGCCATTCGATGGTGTATGGATATAGGTGCTGCATTGTCAGCAAGGCCAATATCTTGATGAATTCTACTAGGATGAGGTTCCTCTGGCTACTGCTATCAACATTGAAGTGCATCAACTAAACATTCACCCACATATCTGAATGAAAGAGACGCTCTCCTTCCTATGGATCATCATGTTCACTGAGATGGATCTTGGTGGTAGAAATGGTGGCATCGAGTTCTACATGAATAATCTGTCTCACCATTTCCAGTTTTGAATCTGAGTCGGAACCCACATCTGATTCATAGGATTTCACCTCAGCCACCAATGACTGCTTTGAGCGACAATCAATAGTGTTATGCCATGGGCTCTTATGGAAGTCACAACACTTCTCGATGTCTTTATTCGTCTTTCCATTATCCTTATTTGTTTTTGGCTTAGACTAGTTATCCTTAGGCTGTCCATCTTTTCTCTACCCTTTGTTCTGTGGGTTCGGGCTGCCCTTTTCCTACTTCTGTAGTGAGGGGTTCCCAGACCCAAACTACTGTGTCTCTTGTTTAATCTTCTACTCAATTTTGATGACATATCGATAGGCCGTGCCCAAGGAAGAGATATTGTAATATACCAGATATAAAAAGTATGCAGAACATAAATAAAATTCTAGAAATGGCAGAATAATAGTAATATAACCAACATAATCTCCACAATAACACAGAAATGATATAAGAACAACAAAAAAAATAGCACTTTGATTCATAGAGAAATGTTCATGGGCCTCTTCGAGGGGGAAACCTCCAGTCGAGCAACTCTCTGTTACAATAATCTCCAAGCTAAGGTTTTCATACCCTCGACCCTTATTTATACTAAATATGTCTATCATGAGAAGCATCTAGAGGAAGATCCTTATAGAAGCAAAAGCTTCTATTAGGTCTTCTTACATCCGCTTTATTCTATTTTATTGAAAGGCCTTATTAATATTGACCTTTATTACATCTGAATAAATTAATCTACCTATGTTCGGGTTAGGACCCTAACATGTCTGCCCCCTTAAAAACAACCTTGTCCTCAAGGCTTGAGATGTGGAAACTACTGTAGAATGGTAGCTGGTTCCCAAGTGGCATCTGTTGGAGTTGTATCTTTCCACTAGACTAACACTTCCTTGATGGTTCTCTAATGTAGGCGATGCTCACACTAGTCCAAAACTGCATCTGGCTGTAGCCAAATGGATCCTTATTCAGCTAACTCGGGAAGGTTGGTTTGACTTTGGCACCTACTTCCAATCACCTTCTTCAAGCATGAAACATGAAAAACATGATGTAGCTTTGATTGACTGGGCAAAGATAATTGATAGGTGACTTGTCCCACACATTTGAGAACTATATAAGGACCATAAAATTTGGACGCTATCTTCTGACACTACTCGACCTTGAGGGAAGTTTGCTTGTATGGTTGCAGTTGAAGAAACACCTGATCCCCTTCTGCAAATTGACGTTCAGAGTGACCTTGATCTGCTTGTTGCTTCATGCGATTCTGTGCCATGACCATGTTCCCTTTAAAGGTACAAAGAATATCCTCTCGAACTATAAGTGTTTGGTCAACCACCTATACCTTTGAGGTACCTGATAAGTATGAGAGAATTGAAGGGGGTTTCTGTCCATATACCAGTTCAAAAGGAGTCATGCGTGTAGCTGTATGGTAGGAAGTGTTGTACCGCCATTCAGCTAGGGGTAACCATTGAGCCCACTGATTTTGCTTTTCAGAGGCAAAACACCTTAGATATGTTTCCAAACACTTGTTGACAACTTCCATTTGACCATCAGTCTGGGGATGATAAGTTGTGCTTAGATGCAATTGGGTGCCCTGTAGCTTAAACAGTTCTTGCCAAAAATTGCTTGTGAAAGAGCTTGAACAGTTCTTGCCAAAAAATTTCTTGTAAAAGTTGGGTCATGATCATAAACAATAGAGGCGCATGCCATGAAGATTGAAGACTCGGTCCATGAAAAATTTGAGCCACCGGATGCAGAATGGGTGTTGAAGAGCACAAAAATAAGCATAATTGGAAAGGCTTTATCCACAACCACCATTATGATTGATTTGTTTCCCGATATCCTTCCAAATAGCAAGTGAATCGGAAGTGGTTGTAGTGTGCTCAAAGATTTGACTATTTCTACCTTGTTGCATTGACACTTACATTTAGGGAAAAAATTATGGATGTCATGTTTCATACCACCTTAAGAAAGAACGTTTGACCTATCATAGGTTTTGGTGAACTCGGGGTGCCCCGCTATGGGTGCAGCATGAAGCTCAAAAAAGTACCGTGATTTAAGCTTTGATTTTTACTTAAATACAAACAAAATTTGTATCAAGCCATCCTAGAGCCATGAGTACCCCTGGGGAGATGGAGCATTGGTCTAAATTGTTGGATCAGATTCAAACTTTGGGATCTTGTAGCCATTCCTCGGGTGTATAGCTTGGAGCCAATCTGCACAATGAAGGAAAGAGAAAAAGAGATTTTCTTTCATTTTTTCGAGACAAGAATTTGCCAATTACATTGTCTTTTCTTTCTCAGAATGATCTCATAATCATATCCAAAGAGCTTAGTCACCCATTTTGTTGCTCAGGGGAGGAAAGTCGCATTGTTCCAAAGTACTTGAGGCTTTGATGGTCTCATCTTAATTTGGAAACGCTTTCCAAGAGATATGGGCCAATAGATCAATCCATGCAAAATAGCCAACATTTCCTTTCATAGATGGGTTTTCCCAAATTCCTTTCAAATAGTTGTCTGCTGGTGAAGGCCAGCGTTGACCTCTTGCATAAGGACAACATTGATTCCTTTCTTGAGGCATCACATTCCAACACAAATATCTTTTGAAATCGTGAAGGCCAACCGGAGGGTGCACATGGCCATCTTCAAGGTTTGAAAAGCTTCGAGCAAGCATCGATGTCCAATTGAAAGAGTTCTTTTGAGGAGAACCATGAGAGGTGCTGCATCTGCCATAATTTTTTAACAAACTTGAAATAATACTGCTAGTTTCTATAAATCCATGGAATCTTTGAGAGTCTGGTGGGGCCAGCCTTGCATAGCTTCAATCTTTCTCGATTCCACCATGACATCTTTTCCAACCAGATGACCCAAGTATTCTACTCGAGGCACCAAAACACATTTAGACTATTTCAGAAAAGTGGCCGAGAGAGTAGATGGAGAACCTCGATCCACATGAGTAAGATGGTATACGTGTTTTTCTATAGATTAGGATATCATCAAAGAAAACTAATACAAAAATGATGGAGAAAAGGGAGGGAAGACATGATTCATGAGGCTTTGGAAGGTGGAGGGGCTACACAAGCCAAAGGGCATGAACAAACTAATAGTGGCCCCTCATGAGTTCGAAGTACCGCCTTGGGAATGTCTCCCTCTTCATACGTATATGGTGAAAGCTAGAGTGAAGATCAAGTTTAGTAAAGAATGTGTGCCACTTAATTCATCCAAGAAGTCATCAATGACAGGAATGGGAAATTTGTCTTTAATGGTTAGTTTGTTGAGGGCACGAAGTCAGGACACATTCTCCAAGAAACTTCTTTCATGACCATGACTACGTAAGAAGAGTAAGGGCTCGCTTGGGCGATAATGCCTCCAGCAGAAGGGAGTTCTTGGACCATTTGTCAATTTCATTTTTGTGAAAAGGGGTGGTGATAAAGATGGATATTGGGAGGGACAAGCCCGGCACAAGTGGGGATGGAATGATCATGAAAACCGTGAGAAGGAGGGAGTCCTGGGGGAGGAGAAAATACCATTTGCGTTTAGAAAGGAGGGCTTGAGGTCCTCCAACACCGGGGTGTCTCGCTGTTTGTATGGCATGGAGTTGGGCACACCGAATGACCTTTTGAGCAGTTTCTCCATGCGATGGGAACTAATGACCTCGCAAGAACCAACCATGATGCCTTGAAATTTATATTGGTGGCCATCCCGGGTTGAATTTCATGGTTAATGCCTTAAATCCATGAGAATGGGACCCAAAGTCCTTATCCAAATTAATAATCTAACAATGTCACAACCGCCCATGCCCATAGCAAACATATGGGATTTTAGGTGGTATTTCTACTGATTTGGAGATGCACATTTTCACAATACCCCATATTTCATGAACCACCATTGGAAATCATGGATTTAGAAATGGCGACGACATGGATGTAGCAATGAGTTTGGGCAATGAAGATGATGAATAAAATTATGGGCTTCCCACTATCAACTTAATGATGACCTTCCAATGCTTGATGTAACCAATAACTTGAGGGTTCGGGGGGTAGAGAAGCCACTGAGAGCATTGAGGCAAATGATTGGTTCCACTTCGAGAGGGTCCGAGGGAGGGGCGTCGTTGATTTACGTGACTCGGGCACAAGGGAGTTTCAACATCCTCTTCCTAAATATCCTCTGAGATGGACATAAAAGATTTTGTTCCTTACACTTGTGGCTTGGGAAATATTTGTCATCACAATTATAACAAAGCGTCTTTGAGTTGGCATTCAAACCATTGTCTCTCACTCGGCCAATTTTGATCTTTAATGGGGTGGGAGGGAGAGTGGGATTTACGGTTTAGGGCTGTTGACACACCTACCACACTTGAGGGGTGAATGAGTGTGGGGCTCTTTTTCCCGTAAAACTCTCTAGCACAAAACTCATCAACATTCAACATTTATTCATTACCCATTGTTTTCATTTATAACCAGCTAGATGTGAGCACATATCAGCAACATATATCAACAAGTCATCACCATAATGAAATAATAAAGAACACAAGATGTATGTACAATTTTCTTTATTACTTTTACTCAACTTTGGGGATTTACCAACAACAACCAATACAACTCTACAAGAACATTCTAGCCTCTATATGCAAGACTCATTTCAGATTCTCGACTAACCGAGATGAGACAACAATCTCAACAAATATCAACTGTACTCATAAACAAGAGATCAACCATGTACCAACCTCGTACAAACAACCAGAATCAACCCGTGATTACAAAAAGTAAAATCCAACCATGTACCAAGTATATACCAATCATGTGTCAATCACTCATCAATAATAATGACTCATCATTAAAAATTCAACATCATCAACTATACACCTCATGTATGTGCCAACTCATCAACTACATTTGTTCAACCATGTAATTAACATGTACCTCAACCAAAAGCCCTAATCAATTTTCATCATCAAAATTTGATTTGTAGCTCAGAATAGACTGCAGTTTGGACACATTTCAAGAAACCTTCATTAACTTTAATAGCAAGAAACTAGCATTTTCATCAAAATTTTCTTTAGTCTCACATGCCTAGTTTTGGATTAGTCAACCCTAACTTGAAGTAATCATAACTTCGAACCTCAGAATGTATAAAGATCTGAAACTCCATAAACAATGTTCTTCAGTGTGTTTTATGCACATCCTCCAAGTGGCACTACTTGAACCCTCTCATAAAAGGAGTTATAGCACAAATGGCATACCTTGGTTGAATTTTGGCTTATTCTAGAGAGGGACCTTTGTAGAGAGTCCCTCACACAAAATATTTGATGAAATGATCTGAAACTATTACACAGCATACTACGTGATCAGAATCCTAACCAACACATTTGGTCTCTCACTAAATTGATCTGTTATGAAGAAGTTATGACGTTTTTACCCTCAACACCTGATTTTGACTAGTTTTTTTTTTTTTTTTTTTTTTTTTTTTTCCATGGAGTGTAACTCTAAAATACAACGACCCACAAGATGAATTTTGAACCACAGATACTTGGATATGTTTTTTCTCACTCTTGCATAGAAATTTCCGGATCTGAAGCATTATAGAGAAAAGCTATAGCAAAAATGGTGAGATGACCCTAAAATAACATACCTTAGAGCACCATCAAAATAATTTATCCTTCCTTGCATTTCGCCCTTCTTCACTTTCCTAATTCTTTAATAGATATCATTTTAAACCTCAAACCTATAGATATTCAATATCTCTTGGCAGGATCTCAAATGATAGAGCCTTGCCTCTTATTTATACCTCCTAGCTTCCTTAAAACATCTTCTAGGTCACTTGGTCCCCACTTTTCCTATTTTAGGGTTGGGTCCACTTCTAATTTCTCCATTAAAATTATTATTGAAATAATATTAACCCATTTCTAGGTCACTTAACCTATTTTCCTTATTTTTAGGGTTAACCACTTTCCCTAAATATTCCTTCTGATTTTGTCACCCATTTTTATCATTTCTTCTTTTAGGTCACTTGACTTCTTTCTTGACTTTGGGGCTTCAAGCCTTCATGTGAGGGTCCTTCATTTTCACAAGGCCATAACTCAAACCGTGAGGAGTTATGTGACATTCCACATACCACCGTAAATGGCAATAGACAAGAACTAGGCATCTAGGATAGTTTCACTAGTCAATTTCCTTGATCTTCATCTCGCTATTCTCATACAAGCATGGGTCCTCCAACCTTTCTCTAGGATAAATCAATCCGCAAAAGAGTCTTCCTGCGAGGGTTTTCACCATAAGGGGACCACTTTGGAGTTCATCCGCTTGTACACCTTTATCAATCATGATAAGACAATAATGAGAGCATGGGTCCTCCAACACTTCTTCTAGGATATCCTCAATCCACAAAGTGTCTTCCCCGCGAGGGCTTTCACCATAAGGGGACCACTTTGGAGTTATGGCCATGACCGGACGACGGGGAGGAATGAGATGATCTGACACCCCACGACGACGCGAGGGATGACATGGAGGAATGGACCGATGGATGACTGAATGGAGGACGGAATGGATGGAAGAGGAAGATGGATGGAGGAGGACGGAGGAAAGGAGGATGGAAGGACGGATGACAGGATGGAAGGAAGGAAGGAGGACGGACGGAAGGAATGGAGGAATGGAGGAATGGAATGGATGGATGGATGGATGGATGGAATGGAAGGAAGGAATGGAGGGGATGGAAGGACGGATGGAAGGAAGGAATGGATTTATGGAGGATGGATGGATGGACGGACGGATGGACAGTGGATGATGGATGGAATGGACGGATGGAGGAATGGATGAGTGGATGGAATGGAAGGAATGGAAATGGAAGGAGGAGGATGGACGAGACGGATGGATGGACGGACGGAAGGATGCGGATGGAGTGGACGGATGGATGGAGGATGGAATGGAATGGATGGATGGATGGACGGATGGAAAGGATGGAGTGGAGGAATGGAGGACGGATGGAAGGAGGATAATGGAGGAATGGATGGATGGAGGAAGGAATGATGGATGGATGGATGGATGGATGGAAGGAGAATGGATGGAAAGGAATGGATGGATGGAATGGAAGGAATGGAATGGAAAGGATGATGATCGAAATGGAGGAAAGGAATGGATGGATGGATGGAGGAAGAATGGATGGATGGAATGGAATGGAATGGAATGGAAGGATGGACGGAATGGACGGAATGGATCTGAAGGGAAGAATGGAGGATGGATCTAAAACTATTACAAAACATACTAAAGACTGTACCCTAACCAACACATTTGGTCTCACTCGAATTTGGTCTGTTATGAAGAAGTTATGATGTTTTTGGCCTCAAACACCTCGATTTTGACTAGTCTCAGACTTGCCACAAACCCTATATTTTCCACAGAGTGTAACTCACAAAATACAACGACCCACAAGAGAATTTTAGCCACACAGATACTTGGATATGTTTTCTCACTTGAATAGAAATTTCAGGATTTGAATCATTATAGAAAAAAAGTTATAGCGAAAAATGGTGAGATGACCTCGAAATAACATACCTTAGTAAGCACCATCAAAAAGAATTTATCCCTCCTTGCACTTCGGCCTTCTTCTCTTCACTTTCCTCTCAATTCCTCGGCTTAGATATCATTTGTAAACCTCAGACACCTATAGATATTCAATATTCTCAAGTGTGATTCAAATGAGAGAGCCTTGCCTCTTATTTATATACTTCCAAGTAGCTTCCTTAAAAACATCTTCTAGGTCACTGTCTCACCTCTTCCTTATTTTAGGTTGGGTCCACTTCACTTCTCCATTAAAATTATTATTGAAATAATATTAACCCATTTCTAGGTCACTTAACCTATTTTCCTTATTTTAGGTTAACCGGCTCCATAAATATTCCTTCTGATTTTTTCTTTCACCTTACTTATCATTTCTTCTTTTAGGTCACTTTGACTTCTTTGACTTTGGGGATCTAGCCTTCATGTGAGGTCCTTCATATTCGTAGCACCATAACTCTCAAACCGAGAGCATGTGACATTCCACATACCTCCGTAAATGGCATGAAAAACACTATACATCTAGGATAGTTTCACCAATTTCTTGATCTTCATCCTGCTATTCCTCCACATGCAATCATGGGTCCTCCAACCTTCTTCTAGGATACCTAATCCAGAAGCATCTTCCGCGAGGGATTTCTACCATAAGGGGACCACTTTGGAGTTCATCCATTTGTACACCTTATCAATCATGATAAGACAATAATGAGAGCATGGGTCCTCCAACCATTCTTCTAGGATAACTCAATCAAGAAAGTGCCTTCCCCAAGAGGGATTTCACCATAAGGGGGATTCACTTTGGAGTTCATCCATTTGTGCACCTTATCAATCATGATAAGACAACAATAAGTCATCTATACATTTTTCAACACGTATCATATACCAATGGAACCACATCGATCCATTCATCATCTATCAATGACAACTCATTGATCCATCTTCATCTATGCATTCTCATCAAGGACAATACATATTATATTACATAAATCATCAATCAATCAACTTTGAAATCAATCAATCACTTGACATCAATTAATCAAACCATTGGCACTAATGATAACATGATCCAACAAGGGCTTAGGGATAAAGGAGGGTTTACGCTTTTGAGAGGATACAACCTAAGCTTTATCTTTTTAGTAGCCTCCACCAAACTTGAAGGTTGAGCCATGAGGACATCGGGCTCAAATATCCTCCTTGAGGATACCGATAAAACACTCTTGAAAGGAAGCATCAGTCATGCCCTCTGCTCTAAAATCCAAGCGCTCAAAGACAGCTATAGTCTTCTACTCTTCCGACAAGCTTCAACTTTGTCAGATGGTCCAAATGGTTGGTGTCAAGGTCAAAGCCGCTCATAACTACCACAAATTGGTCCAAGCAATATACCCTTTGACAAGAATTTTTCCATTGCCACCATTGCTAACGTTTCTTGATCTAGATGGAGAACACCATACCTGGAGTTTGGCCAAGTCATCTGTAATGCCGTATAAAGAGAAATAATGTTCCATTTGGGTGACCCAACCAGTGGGGTTCGAGCCATCAAATTTGGTCACATCCACCCGCGAAAGGCATAGGTCATGTTGAAAGTGATGGTGTTGAAAGGTATGGGAATGGGAGGAATGTTCAGCTTTAGTCTTTGGAGGTGCATCATAGAAAGGGTCATATGTAGGGATCTTCAGTTTGGTGCAGAGTGATGCAAAGACAGATTCAAGCTGGGTGGTTAGTTCTTGTTTGACTTCCTCCATTGAGGACTGCATGGTTGTATTTATGGTTGTATTGATGGATGAATCAATGGAGGCAATAATAACAGTGAGTTGTTTCACTTCTTTTTGGGTCTGAAGGAAACCAGATTGCAAGGTGTTGAAGCGAGCTTCCAGGTCTTGGCTACGGGTATGGGCGAATTGAAAAGGGGCGGGCGGGGTCAAAAAATTTGTCAAAAAATGATATGGATGAATGTGATAAGGGAGAAGAGATGAATCCAATGGGATAGGTCTCAAATAATGGTGAAAAATTTTCTAGACTTGTTTTTTTACACCTGCGGAGTTAGACTCTGGTTTGAAGAATACTGCAGTGAAAAAATCCCCAAATTCTTAACCAGAAAGAAATATGTATTTACTTGGAAACCCAACCATAGTTGCGCGACAATAGATCTTGTCTGTTTTAATTTGTTTATGTTTATGTCCCCCAAAGGTTAGGTATTCAAGGGTTCTACAGACAAGGGTTTGCCTTATGCTATAACTCTCTGATATATGTGCAGGGTCCAACAGTAGTACGCGGCCCAATATCTCAAGGAACTAACTAAGGAGGATAGACCGTACCCTTATCCATACTACCCGACTACCCAGGTACTAGAGAGTATCTTCCCGAGTGATGTTCTCAGTGGCACTATAGCATTCAGGTGGCTGATTAGTTTATCTAAAGACGACTTCAGGAAATCTAGGCCGATACGTACACAGGTGTTGTCTGATGCGCTACCACTCGAATGGGTACCAAAAAGGGTTACAAGGGTGGCCAACAGATGTGCACTTAATAACCACTTGTATTTCCTACGTGTATGAATCCCTCAACCACGGGTTTATGCACATAACAATAGATCTCTATGTCTTAAAGACGCCGAAATACGTCTCTACCCTGAATTTTTTTTTCCCACAATTTCTGCCAAGGAAAGTGCTCTAATACCACTTTTAATATACCAAATATAAAAAGTATGCAGAACATAAATAAAATGCTAGAAATGGCAGAATAACGGTAATATAACTAGCATAATCTCCACAATAACACATAAATGATATAAGAAAAACAACATAAATAACACTTTGATTCAGAAAGCAATGTTCATGAGCCTCTTCGAGGGGGCAACCTCCAGTCGAGCAGTGCTCTATTACAATAATATCCAAGCTAGGGTTTTCATACCCTCGACCTTTATTTATACTAAATATGTCTATCAAGAGAAGCGTCTAGAGGAAGATCCTTCTAGAAATCGAAGCTTCTATTAGCTCTTCTTACATACGCCTTATTCTATTTTATTGAAAGGCCTTATTAATATTGACCTTTATTACATTCGAATATATTGATCTACCTATGTGTGGGTTATGACCCTAACAGATGTCCAAGAAGTCCATATTTTCATGGATGTATCTATGCAGGCCGCTGCGATACTTGAGCACCAAATGTCACTTAGAATATTTGATACCCATCTTGGTGTGTAGGGTATGGAAGATATTTGTGAACTCTGGCATTGTTTGGTCCCTTTCCTCCCATAGTGTGGTCCATCTTGTATACAGGTCGTCATAACCTCAAACGAGGTAATATTATTCCTTAATAACATCCTTGATGGACTCCCAAGTGAGTGTGACTGTAAATAATGAGGGTTCCTCTGTTTCCTTTTGATCAAAAAAAGTATCCCACCAATATTTGACATGGGGGATGACTTTGAGGAGCACAAATGTAATATTTTCTCTATTGGAAAAGTTATGGACAGAAAAATACCATTCTAGTAGATTCAACCTTTTGTCTATAGCATATGTGTTTATCTGACCTTTAAATATGGGAATATCAAAGTTGATTTTTACCTTGAAGGGGGCAATTCTCCCACTCGAGGAATACACATCTCTTGTTGGCAGTCATCGAAGGATTTGTGCAAAACTATCCATCTTCTCTTTCCTCTGTTGCACGAGGGATTCCTCGAGAAACAATTTGAAAAGATTTACTATCCCGTCATATTTCTTTTCTCCCACCATGGAAGGTTGCTTGGGCACGTGAGAGATGTTTTCCTCAAGAGAAACAAGATCGAGACCCAATTCTTTGTACCCTGACCTTGTCAGAGACATGGACTAAGATTGACAAGGAGCAGACTGATCTGATACCACTGATCCTAATTTTATGAGCATAATTAAATGGAAACATATCTATATTATGAACACAGAGATACAATGAACAATAACATAGATACAATAAAACTTAGCTTCTATTGAATAAGGAGATATGTTGAAATTGTAAAATGCAGACTGAAACAAGGTTACTAGAATGATGACGACTTATCTTTTAGAAGAGATGTGACAACTACCCTCATTCACAAGAAGATGAGTAAAATGAGGCTCCAAAGGCCTTTTTACATAAAACATGAATGCCAAAACCATAAACATCCAAGAACCTAACACTAGGAAATGAAGCACCAAAAGTGACGTGGGCCCCATTGGGGTAAGCTGGTACATCTACTTCCTGGGGTCATAACGTTTGCATATGATCTCTATTTTATGTGCACGATAGCCTGTTGGAAAGGTTTATCTGAGGACTACATATTATGCCATCAAACTTTGACTTTGTCAATAGTGTGACTTTGGCGGGCCCAAAAAATGTTGTTTAGGGCCTCAAAACGACCCGAGAAGTTTAAGACCCTAAAAACTATAAAAAACCTGCCAAGATTGTT